>CAUYON010001276.1:0-56900 GCA_963573935.1 Arctocebus calabarensis
AATGGATTAACAAATTGTGGTATATGTACACCATGGAATATTATGCAGCCTTAAAGAAAGATGGAGACTTTACCTCTTTCATGTTTACATGGATGGAGCTGGAAAATATCCTTCTTAGCAAAGTACTTCAAGAATGGAAGAAAAAGTGTCCAGTGTACTCAGCCCTACTATGAAACTAATTTATAGCTTTCATATGAAAGCTACATCCCAATTACAGTACAAGAATATGGGGAAAGGAGGAAGGGAGGGAAAGGGACTGGGAAGGATGAAATAATTGGTGGGTCCTCACCTATGGTGCATCTTAGAAGGGTACAGGTGAAACTTGCTAAACGTAGAATATAAATGTTCGAACACAATAACTAAGAAAGTGCCATGAAAGCCATGTTAACCAGTTCAATTAAAATATTTCAAATTGTATATAAAACCAACACATTGTACCCCATGATTGCATTAATGTACATAGCTATTATTCAATAAAAAAAAATTCAGTAGGGAAAACATTCCCTACTTAACAAATGGTGCTAGGTGAACTGGCTGGTGACCTGTAGAAGACTTAAACTGGACCCACACTTTTCACCATTAACTAAGATTGACTTTCACTGGTTTATAGATTTAAATTTAAGACATGAAACTGTAAAAATACTAGAGGAAAGTGCTGAGAAAACACTTAAAGAAATTGGCCTGGGCGAATATTTTATGATGAGGACCCCCTGGGCAATTGAAGCAACACCAAAAATACACTACTAGGACATGTTCAAACTAAAAAGCTCCTGCACAGTCAAGAACATAGTAAAGAAATCAAGCAGACAGCCCTCAGAATGGGAGAAGATATTTGCAGGCAGGTCTCTGACAAAGGTTTAATAACCAGAGTACATAGAGAACTCAAACATATTAGCAAGAAAAGAGCAAGTGATCCCATCTCAGGATGGGCAAGGGACTTGAAGAGAAACTTCTCTGAAGAAGACAGGCACATGGCCTACAGACACATGAAAAAATGCTCATCATCCCTAATAATCAGAGAAATGCAAATCAAAACTACTTTGAGATATCATCTAACTCCAGTAAGATTAGCCCACATCACAAAATCCCAAAACCAGAGATATTGGTGTGGATATGGAGAAAAGGGAACACTTCTACTCTGCTGGTGGGAATGCAAATTAATATGTTGCTTTTGGAAAGATGTTTGGAGAATACTTAGGGATCTAAAAATAGACCTGCCATTTGATCCTGCAATACCTCTGCTGGATATATATCCCGAAGACCAAAAATCACATTATAACAAAGATATTTGTACCAGAATGTTTATTGCAACCCAATTCATAATTGCTAAGTCATGAAAGAAGCCCACCTGCCCATTGATCCATGAATGAATTAATAAATCACAGTATATGTACACCAAGGAATATTATGCAACCTTAAAAAGATGGAGACTTTACCTCTTTCACATTTATATAGATGGAGGTGGAACATATTCTTCTTAGCAAAGTATCTCAAGAATGGAAGAAAAAGTATCCTATGTGCTCAGCCCTACTATGAAAGCAAGTTATAGCTTTCATATGAAAGATATAACCCAATTATAGCCCAAGAATATGGGGAAGGAGCATAGGAAAGGAGGATGGGGGGAGGGAGGGTGCTTGGTGGGACTACACCTATGGTCCAGCTTACAAGGGTACATGTGAAATTTACTAAATGTAGACTATAAATGTCTTAACACAACAACCAAGAAAATGTCATGAAAGCTATGTTAACCAGTTAGATGAAAATATTTCAAATTGTATATAAAAGCAGCACATTGTACTCCATGATTGCATTAATGTACACAGATATCATTTAATAATATATATATATAATCATTGATGATATTTGAATTTTAAAGCAAATAATTGCATGTTTTCTATAGACAATCACAAATTTTCAACTTTGCTAAATTACCAAATCTTATAATTATCCATTTACGATAATTATTAGTTGGAATTTATGTTAAATTAAATGTTCATTGCAATGTAAAAAACAAATTTTTTAATTAAAAAATAGAAACAAAAATAAAAATAAGTGAATTATCTAGAATTTTGATTCACCTATCAATTTTTTGTAAACTTAAATAACATAAGTGAATGCCTTGGTGTATTAGATCCAAAGAATCAAGTAAAATCAAGTTTGTAACAAGCAAAGTTAATACTTGGATTTTGGATAACTTAGTAGTTAACAACCAAACTACTTCTTAGTAGTTAAGAAGTAGGGTTACCTTTGATAGTAGTTCAGGTTAGATCTGTCTTGAGTACTATCTCAGACAGGACCATAAACCTTGTGACTCGACTTCATCTTCTATTAATATTTATCAGCTAAATAGCAGCTGTACTCCACCTATTTGCTTTTCATTGCATTGTGTTAAATGACACCAATGAGCTGCAGTGGATTGGGCTCTATCACTTTGTTGTTTAGCCCACCATGTATAAAAGTTACTTAATTAGGTTAAGCCTCCATTTTCTCACCTGAAAATGAGATCAATACTCTATCTTTCTTACAATTTTGTAGTGGAAATTGAAAGACAACATCTTAGTAGGTATAAAATTAATAAACCCCATTAGAAGACAAAATACAAACTTTGTTCAGCCCTTGAGTGCACTATAATTAACATTGAAGTTTTTAGTATTTATGGCAGCTGGGCTCCCAGATGAACTTCCAAATTATAATCTCTTCCTAGTGTCCATAACCTTCTATATTTTCCTCCCACTGTGAATGATAAGGCTGATCTCTTTGACAATAGAATGTTGACAAAATGATAGTATGTGACTTCTGAGGCTAAATTGTAAAAGACATTTTACCTATCTTTGTCTATTCTCTGGAATCACTTGCTCTGAGTAAAGCCAACAACTATGCCATGAGAACATTCAAGCAGCAAAGAAGAGGGGCCAGTATAGGGAAGAACTGAGATCTTCGGCCAATAACCAGTCCCAACTTGCCAGCCATGTGAGTGAGCCATCTTTGAAGCCAGCCCTCCAGGGCCAGTCAAGTCTTCCCCTGCTGACAGTCTCAGCCAACATTTTGACTCAATCTCAAGAGAGACCCTGAAGCAGAACTGCTCATCTGAGCCACTCTCAAAATATGGCTCACAAAAGCAAAGAAAAAACAAATGTTTTCTTTTATTTTAAGTCACACTAAGGATAAGGATAATTTGTTACATAGCAATAAATGACTAACATAACTCTGATTTTTTGGGAATAATGAAACCATAACCAACTATTAAATACTACATTTTCATACCCAGAAAAGGTATCAATGAAGTAATCTAATGCTTCATAGTACTCTCACATTCTGCCATGCTGATAAACACATTACTGCTTAGGCTAGATCACATTGTAACCAAGAACCCAAGCCAAGCCAGGTATTTATTTCTTGCCCTTTTGGCAATAAATATAAACCAGTCTTTCTGTTTCCATTTCTTTTTCCTTGTTTTATTAATCTACACTTGCTATTTCAAATCCAGCATTATGGGAAAATATGGAAGTCTGGACTTTGGCACCTCTGTCACATTGTTTTGCTTCACAGGTTGTAAAGCAGCTCTTTTTTTTTTTTCCTCATAAATAGAAAGCTTTAAGTAGCAAAGTCTAGAAACCTTCTGCATATTCTTTACCATCCCTTACACTCAAGTTAAAAATTCAGTGGGAGAACATGAGGTGGAGCATACCTGGGAGGTCAAGGCGGGTAGATACATTGAGCTCATGAGTTAGAGAACAGCCTAAGCAAGAGTGAAACCCAGTCTCTACTAAAAATAGAAAAACTAGCCTGATGTGGTGGTGGGTGCCCGTAGTCCCAGCTACTCAGTGGGACTGAGGCAAGAGGCTCACTTGAGTCCAAGAATTTGAGGTTGCTGTGAGATATCACATGGCACTCTACCCAGGGTAATGAAGTGAGATTCTGTCTCAACTAAATAAACAAATAAATAAAAATTTAGTAGGAGAGAGTCAGAGCCCATGAGTGCTCCAAACACCACTCTTGGCATGGCCACCATACACAGGGTTTGCAGCCATGACTTCTGAAAATACTTGAGGCATGTGTTTCTATGCTGAGATAGTTCTCCATTCACTAACCATTAGGTAAACTTCTGTATGTGCCACATACTGTGTTGGATGCTAGAGACCCTGCAAACTTTAAGGTTCTTTAATTCTATTTTCCTTTGCATTTCTTTTTTTTTTCCTCTCCCTTGTAAAATGCGAAGGACTACACAAAGAAAGTAGCATTACTCTCAAATGTGTATAAAGATGCATGTTAAAAAAAAAACTTGTAATTTATAACATAGAGTTCACTTCATTATACAGGGTCTTTGGGATTAGAATAGGTAAACTGCTGTTGAGGCCTGAATGTATGATCACACGTCAATAGCTGTCAATTACAATTAATGCTAAGTAAAACTAATGAAAGATTGCTAGCAAGGAAGAGGCTTTATGACAAAAATGAAACAATAACTATTTTGTGAAGAGTAGAAATATCAATAAAGTGAGTACAAGGGGGAACAATTGAAAAATATGAAGTAAATGGACCATAAATGCCTAAATGAATTTTCAAAGATTTTTTTCTACCAAATCTCTAGATTTGATTGATCTGTACTATCTATCTTATAAGCATTTAAGAATTTGTTCTACTTGCCTTTTCTCACACCTAGTAATACCATGGAATTATCATTGGCATAATGATTATGCTTTAGCAATTATAAGGTTAGTGGAATTAACTCTGGCATATTCAAGTTACTTTCCTGGGTATCCTGTAAACAATGAGAAAGCATTTGCCCGTTGGTGGAAGATATATTTGAAGACATCATCTGCTGTATGTAGCACTAATACCAGAGAAAAATTACTTATTTTTCATTCTAGTCATCTCAGAAAGCTATTGTTATTGATGCTGTACAAACTACCCAAGCCTAACATTCAAATGAGTATTGCTAAGATTGTAAAATTGCTGGTCAGACAATGTGACAGACAGTAGGGATATTCAAAATAATTAGCAAACTGAATGGTATTGGCACCACCAATCAGAATGGACACGACTGGCTAGGCGCATTGGTGGCTCATGCCTGTAATCCTAACACTCTGGAAGCCCCAGTCAGGTGGATTATTTGAGCTCAGCAGTTCGAGACCAGCTTGAGCAAGAGTGAGACCCCATTTCTACTAAAAATAGAAAAAACCTAGCTGGGCATGGTTATACACTCCTGTAGTCCAAGCTACTCAGGAGGATGAGGCAAGAGGATCACTTTAATCCTGGAGTTTGAGTTTGCTGTGAGCTCAAATGATGCCATCACATTCTATCCAGGGCAACAGAGTGGGACTCTGTCTCAAAAAATAATAATAATAATTGACACTACTGCAATGCTAAAGCTAGCTTAGAGACCTTTTGCTATACTTTGTCTACTTTGGCTAATCTAGTATAGGACCTGGAGAAGCTGGGTGGTTGGAGAAGCCATATTTAAGAGAATTCCAGGTAGAGGCTATTAATAATGGTTGTAGAATATATCTAATACTTTAATAGCTAATATTTCTGTATAGCACATGGTTGATGTCAACATGGCTTCACAAAATGAAAAGGAGTCCTTAAAATTATTCCAAAGATGTTACTGCTGCTTAAATCATGTGTAAAGCATTTTTTTGTTTGTTTGTTTTGGAATTGCCTTCAAAGCCAATTCATGAGCCCTGCAAGAGAAAGTCTCATTAATTTTATTATACTTCATTTTTTACCAAAAGTGGAATTAAACAACTTGTTCAGTCTCATTATTTGTCATACATGACTCTGAGTAGCTTTTAGCTATTTCCAAAAATCAAACTCAAACTCAAAGACAAGGATATATTAAGGATGTTTTACAATATTATGCAGAAAAGCAACTCCTAAGTAGGAAAAGAACACTAACGGTATCAATTTCTTATAGTATAATGTTACAGTACTAGAAGCTTATATATAGTTATCCCAATTTAGTTTTACTTTAATTTTTTACACATCATTGTCTACTTGGGAGTCTGAACTCCAGACAGTAAAAACTTTGGGAAAAAATATTCATGACTCTCTATATATAGACAGATTATTTCTTCATAGGATATTCTACCTCCTACGAAGAGAAAGTCTAACTATTACATCTGACTTTAATTACTAGATTCATGGATAATAAAAAAAAAACAAAACAAAGTTTCCAAATACCTTAAAGTAAAAAGGGCTACCTCATGTTAGAACTAGAATGCACAACATACACACAAAAAAAATGTTAAAAGATTAAGCCAGGCAGTATGGTACAATTTACATACCTTGGTATTAATCAATTGCTAATTGAAAAAAAATGTTTCTATTATTGAATTTTTTAAGTTAATATTTTTACGCATCAGGCATGTGTGAATTATTATATATTGTCCACAATAACCTTACAAAATAGGTACTATTAAAAGTCTCCTGTTATAGAGGAAGAAATGGAGACTTAGTGAAGTTCAGATCCTCTGTGGTGACAGAGCTGAGTCAGCATCTTAATATAGGCATCTTCATTCTATAGTTATGTTTTTATCAGTGGGTTCCATTGAAGGAACTGATGAAAACATTGATACAGATTGTGTCATAGTTTAAACTGCTGTAGCAAAATACCACAGACTGGATGTCTTACAAAATCATAAATTTATTTGTCACAGTTCTGAAGACTGGGAGTGGGAGGTCACCTATTAGCAAGGTGAGGTTCTGGTGAGGATCTTCTTCCACCTGTGGACTCCTATCTTCTCCTTCTTTCTCTACACGACAAAAGAGGGTAAAAGAGCTCTCTGAGATATGTTTTCAAAGGGCACAAATCCAACTCATGGGGCTCCACCCTCATGGCTTAATTGCTTCACAAAGAGACCTCATTTCCAAATACAATCCCATTGGAATTAGGGTTTTGACATGTGAAATTTGGGGGACACGTTTAGTCCATTGAAGCTGCTACTTTTAAAAATTACATATGTTTGTATCTTTAGAATGAAGTTTGTGTACTATTGTATGATTTGCACCTACCTGACCTACCTGGAAGACAGAAGGGAGAAAGAGGAAGCTACATTCTGTGATGGATGGAGCACTCATTGCTCAGTATCACCAGAATGTCTTTGCTGAAGTCTAGGCCCAGAATGGTGGCAATTTCCAGTAAAAGTTCAGCCTCTGGAGTAAGCAATGATTATGTTGTCTTGACACATGTATTGCAAACTACATGTCACAAGTAACTAGTTACTAAAAAACAGAAAATACAGACTTTTAAAACTTATTTTTATTTTAACTTGCTTTGTTAGAAAAGGGGTTGCTATTCAACTATACACAGAGAGAATTATAACAAACATACACACCCTACAAAATGTAAAAAAAATTCATGTAATCACCACCAGTTAAAAAATAGAACAATGTCAATACTACTGAGTGCCATTCCAAATCTCACCCATTTCCTTCTGCAAAAAGACAGTTGCTACTCATTATCCTGACTTCTAATTTTATCCTCAATTATTTTCCAGTTTATCACTCATGCAGGATATCATATAATTGAATCATTATTTAAATTTGCTCTTTTTATTTTATGCCAATGTTATCACCCTGTATATATTCTGGGACTTGCTTATTTTTTGGCATACTTATGACAATCATTCATGTTGATGTATCACATTGGTTTATTTTTATGACTACTTAGTAACCATTATACACCCCAATTCATTTATTCAGTCCATCATTAATAAATAATTGAATTAGTTCTAGGTATTTTTTAATAAAACAATGCTTCTATTGAACCTTATCTCTTGATCACATTTAAGAACGAATCTCTAGGGTACATATGTAGAAATAGAATTGCTGTGCTATAGGCTATGGTGTGGTTCATTTATTATATTCCACTCTTCTCTTATTCCATAAAAAACAGAAGGCTAGAGAAGCAATTTCTCAGGTTTTTTTATAGCCATTGGTGGCCACATGACTCAGTTCTTGTTTATGGTGTCTAAGTGAAAAAGAGGTAAGGTACTTCTTAGTTTAGGCCTTACAAAATTGATATATACTCTGTGGGCTCTCTTTCTCCTTTTCACGCTATGCAGTACTGATATTCCTGTAATCCATCTTATAGACCATACAAAAATGAACAATGACCTTAAAAATGACCAAGTAATGAGACAGAAGAATCACTGATCATTGAATGAGTGTATGGAAGAAGCTACCCTCTGAAGCAGATCACACACCTAGAACTGTTATAAATGTTGAATAAAACCACTGGGATTTGATTTTACAGTATCATAGCCTCTAGCCTGTGAAATACATACAATCTGAACATGCTTAATTTGAGAAAGTTATGTCAAGTATTTTCCAAAGTGATTGTATCAGTTGGCACTCCCATTAGCAGAGTATGAAAATTCTCATTACTGCAACTCCTCCCACACATTTGGTAGTGTTAGTCATTTTAATTTTTCCAGCATTAGTGAGTGCCGAAAGCTATCTGTTTGAGTTTTAAATTATATTTCACTAACTGATTAATTTTTTTCATCTGGTTTTTGTTCAATCATATTTCTTCTTCTGTAAAATACATGTTTAAGTGTTTTGCCCATTTACGCTATTGGATTATCTTTTTCTTAGTAATTTATGAGTTCTTTATAATTGGGTACATATACTAGTCTTTTGTCTATTATACATGTTGTTAATATCTTTCATTCTCTTTATGCTGTGTGACATTTTTGTTTTAATGAAGTCAAATGTCTCCAATTCTTCATTTATTTGTGCTTTCCTTCTGTTTTGACATTCTGTAAGAAATTCTATTCTTTCCTAATAGCATGAAGATATTCACCTAAGCTCTTCTAAAAGCTTTTGGGTATTTATTTTTACATTTAGTTTATTGGTTCACTCACTCGAGTTCTGTTATGCACTTTTTGCACAGAAGAGTAAATGGTGGGTTGTATTGTAATTGGCAGAAGGGATTTACAAATGATCATGGATGTTCCCAGGAGCATTTGTAGTTCAGGCAAATACTATGATTTATATGTCTGGAAAGGGGAAAAAAGTTTGGAAAGAACAGGTGGAAGACATTGTCTCCAGAAGTTTCCTCAGTGAGATTTAATAAGAGTACATTTTAAATCCTGCTGTTAGACAACTTCTTAGTTACTCATCTACTGAACCTGGCTGATTCTAGTCTATCGGCACTTCATGTGAAAAGAAATGGAGTTATAACTGTGGCTGACAAGTTAGACATGCCCCCAACTGTGTGATAAGGTTGTTAAGAAATCTAATGAGATCTCAGCCTCCATTAAGAATAGAATGTCCAGATCATGGGTGATAACATCTCCCTTGTAGCTTGTACTCATTAGAAAACAATTAGGTTATTGCATCTTATTTTAGTTCTACTCTTGAACAGGCACAAGAGTAAATAGACTTCATCACAAGAAGAGCAGCCAGGTTTGGGACAGGGTGGGAAACCACTATAGGTAAACAATAGTTAAATTTGTAAATTTTACATTACAAAGGAGAAGACTCAGATGAGCCATCGTAATTGTGTTTAAAAAATTTAAATGTGGCCCTATGAAAGAATGATATATATGTACTCCATATGTTTCCAATTAAACACCAAGGACCAGCGGATGGAAGTTATAAGGAAGTAGGTGTAGGCCAATTATAAAGAATCTTACTAGCAAGCAGACAATGTGTCTTCAAAATCAACTACAAACATATTAAAAAATGTTCGTCTTCCTGAATCATCAGAGAAAAGCAAATCAAAACCAGTATGAGATATCATCTAACTCCAGTAAGATTAGCCCACATCACAAAATGCCCAAACTACAGATGTTGACATGGATGTGGAGAGAAGGGAATACTACTACACTGCTGGTGGGAATGCAAGCTAATACAGTCTTTTTGGAGAATACTAAAGGAACTAAAAGTAAACCTACTGTTCAATTCAGCAATTCCTCTACTAGGTATATACCCAGATGATCAAAAATTATTTAACAACACAGAAATTTGCACCAGAATGTTTATTGTAGCCTAATTCATAATTGCCAAGACATGGAAACAGCCCAAGTGCCCACTGACCAATGAATAGATTAACCAATTGTGGTATATGTACACCGTGGAATACTATGTAGCCATACAAAAGATGAAGACTTAACATCTTTGATTTTTACCAGGATGGATCCGAAACATATTCTTCTTAGTAAAGTATCTCAAGAATGGAAAAAAGAGTATCCAATGTACTCAGTACTACTATGAAATCAATATATAATCACCTACACATTCATATGAATGATAAAACATTTATATGAAGTATGAAGTAGAAGGGAAGAGGAGAGAAAGGGGAAGGGGAGAGGTTGGAGGGCATTTGGGGGGAACCTCCCCTAATGGGCATGATGCAATGGCACATTTCAAAACTATTAAGAAAAGAGTATAATTGTGATGGATGCGTTACTTTGTTCAATGTAAGCATTTCACATTGTATATCCTATCAGTACACTGAACCCCATAAATGCATCAATGTACACAGTTATGATTTAATAAAAAATATATAAAAAATCAACTAATGGCACAAGAATGCAGTGGTCTTGATGGCAGTAGCCCTGAAATGGAATCTGAAAGATAATTTATCAGATTGTTACCAATAATAGCTAATATCCATTAGTGTTTACTATTAGCAAGGAATTATTCCATACCCTCTGAGCATTTACTCATTTACTCCTCATGGTGGCCTCAAAAAATGAGAACTCTTTGATCATCATTCTCTAATCAGGAGTGTTCAACGTTTTTTGTTTTCTGCCACACATTGGACCACATATTAAATACACAACACTATTTAAAGCTGATAAGCAAAAGAACAATTTTGTGCATAGTTTTTTCAATATTCAGCACTACAGATAACCAAAACAATCATCAACTAATCTTCATGTGTCCCATGGGCTACAAGTTGGACACCCCTGAAGTCTGAATGAAGGGGATAAAGCTTACTGAGGTTAAATGGTTTTTCCAAAGTCACCCAATTTTTGAAAGGCAGAGATCACCTCTGTCTTGTGTGCAGAGACTGAGTTTTTAGCCGCATTGTTTCTCACTTGTCAATGCTGTAAAAAGATTTGCTGCACTGGGAGAGAAGCTGTACTATGTGTCCTTCCAATTCTGAGGCTACTTGGTTCTAACAAAATTAAAATGCATTACCTTGGAAGCATAAGACAGTCTGGAACTCAGACACTGCAGGGAAAAAGAAGAGGAGTAGGTAAAACTTAATGAGGGAGGAAAAAGCCTGGAAAAATTGTGAGTGAAGGGCACAAGTCCAGAAAAAAACACATTCCTGGCAGGTTTTTGACAAGGGACAATTTCTGAAGGTTATGCACACATGAGAGAAAGGTGATGAGGAGCAGGAAGCAGCAAGGGCAGAAGACTTGAAAAAATTTTCCTGCCTTACAGAAACATTTGGTGATCTCACCGCATCTTGTTGACAATGGGAACAAAGTAAGGAAGATGATGAAGGATTACCAGCTCCTCGCCAAGGGCCTTTCTATGAGCTTACTTTCTTTATTTTTCTGAAAGTTGATTGAATACCACCCTCCCTTCCAAAAAAGCAGGGGCAAAAAGATGGCAATTAGATGAAAATGGATAATTGTTCATGCATAGATTCATTTATCAAATATTTATTGAGCACTTACCATTTATCATTTTTCTAAGTCTTCCCCCACTCCCCAAAGATAACTTTCTGTATTTGCTAAGTGTGTTCTCTGGGGCAAAAAAGTATGCACACACCAGTATGAATATGTAAAAAATGTCAGATATGTTAAATAGTCATAGTGCTGATGAGAAAAATGAAGCAAGGAAGCATAAAAAGTCAGTATATACAGAGAATGGTTGCTAGTCTATAGGATTTTAATTAAATATTGGAACTAAAAAAGAGAAGGAAATTGGTTATGAAATGATGATGCGTTGAGGCCCATGTGAGTTTGGTTTGAGTTTATGAATCATGAATATCATGAAAGGTCTTGTGGCAAAATGCGAAGGACACTGAATAAGTCACTTCCCCTTCTTATGCTCATTTCCTCATCTTTAAAATGAGAATCCTAATATTGCCATCTTCGTCACCAAAGGAAATTGTTCTTTTAAATGTAAACTAGTATGTACACGAAACTTTCATTTACTTCATTTTGGAGTCTCTGAGGACACACACATACACATGTGTGCACACACGGTCAGTCAGTCCATCTGCACAAATACTCGGAGGAGAAACAAGCTGATCTGTGGTGGAAACTAACAAATATGATCCATGAAGGCTCCCAGAAGCCTCTGAACAGACCCAGGGTATCCAAATTCTTCACCACTAGGGTCTCCTTCGAGTACAGAAGATTTTGCAGAGCTCTTCAATTGCCTCCTGAAATCCTGGTTTCCTTCCTCCAACCAGGAGACTAAAGGAAATAGAACTTGTCAACTGCGCTTGTGTTAATCAATGTCCTTTCCAGTATTTCTCCTAACATTCTAACGCCTTCCTGATCGTAATAAAAAGGTCATTCTCCGCCTGAATTCATCTTCTCCAGGCTGCCTTCGATTTCTACAAATCCAAGTTTCAACAAGTTTGATTTCATTCCTTCTACTGTATTTTATTTGGTTTAACCAAGCTAAAACCCCCAACTGCCATCCCATGCTCCACTCTTAATAGCTTGAATGGAGATTAGATTTTATTGGCTGACTATATTATAATATCAATTCATTTTGAAAGATGTGATTTTTTTCATGAGTGACAGAGAATTAAATGCTCATTTTCAGACATTGCCTGAGGATTTCTTATGATTTTGTTTCCCACATCAATTCAATAACGTTCTATGTATCAATTATGCTGAGCTCAGCATTCTCACCTAAACATAAAACAATCTCCCGAAAGCCCTAAAACTTGGACAGGACTTTCACATAGTGCACCCAACTCAGCAGTCCCATCATGTAACTCACAGTCTTGTGTGTTTTTACAGAAGCAATTCAAATAACAGCCTCCAGAGAGTTATGCATTCTTGGTTCAGAGTCATTCCTTTCAGGAAAAATAGTTGTTTGAAATTTTGGTAGCTTCAAGTTGTTAATTTAAATGCAATCTTTATTTCTAGGCATAATCAAAAATTTAGCACCCTTTTCAATGAAGAGTTGTGGGGCAGGGGAGTGAGATGGGAATGTAAGGATCAGTCCCTGAACATTTTTGGAAAAACCTGGGACTTCCTTTTACCAGTGATAGAGGCAAAATAAGGCATGTGCTGGATTGTTTGTCAGCGATGATTCATCTGCGAAGGTCAGTCTGTCAATTTGCTTGAACTGATCAGTCAACTGTGGTCACAAGGCAGGCTGGGGGGCCTTCCACCTGGAGGACCATCCGGAGGGTCCATGACTTGCCAACATCTCTTTTGCACAAGGCGTGGTTAGCGAGGGCCGTGGTGCCCCTGTCTCCGGGAAGGCTCCGTAGACCAAGCCCCCGGGGCCCCAGCACTGCAGCCAAGCAGCTGTCCCTTCCCGGTTTTCAGCGGGATGCAGGACTACGGTCCTCAGCCAGCACTCTCCGCTCAGCTTGACTGCGGTTCCGTGAATAGGAAGGAGGCGGTGACATTTGGGACGCTCCCCACTTCCCAAAAGTTTCCAGAGCCCCTCTTCCCGGCAAGGGTATTCGGAAATGCTCCTGAGAACAAGTGACCGCGGAGAGAGGAGACGAGGGTGCAGGCGAGGAGAAAGCGAGAGAGGCGGATAATAGGCCAGCTGTCCAGCTGGTCTCGGACAAGCCCAGCTCCGGCTGCAGAAGGGAAGCAGTCGCCGTCTACGGGGGCAGGGAGGACCGCGCTGGGAGCAGCAAACAGAACGAACAAACCAACACCAGAAACCTTTGACAGAAGCTTCGGAGACAAGGCAGGACTCCTTTGGAGGTACGGACGAGGCAGATAGAATAAGAAAGAGCCGCTTTCTCTGTCTGGCTCTCGTTTTTGTTTTGTTTTTAACGCGTTTTTGTTTTCCTCCGCTGAACGAGAAAGAGAACCAGCCCTCAACTCTGCCGTGGGAGGATCCATTATTTAATTAAAAACAAGTCAGCGGGTTTCCCTTCTGCTTTTAAATGACTCTGGCAGCACTTCCTTCTCCTTGTCCTCCACGCTCCCGTATCCAATCCACTCTCTCCCGTGCCGTGCGCATCCGCTCAGAGCGTATGGCTTACTTCCCCAGTCATCTTTTGAGAAAGACTTCTTCTCAGATTTTACGTCCTGCGGAGCAGCTTTTCATCTGCTTAAATGTCTTCAAAGTATACTCATCGACTGACTCGGACTTCACCTCAGTGTTCCATGCATTCCTAGCCCAAGGATTGCTTTAGTAGGTGAAAGCGCCCCTCCCCCGCGTAACGGGAATACACATTTCATTCCTCACCCACATTCCAGCCCCTGGCTGAGCTGCTGTTTTCCTTGTAGGCCATCAAAAGAGTATTGCTTTGACTGTCCTTAGACCCAGCATTGGTGCCTGTGGTGGGGTCACTCAGTAGATTTGGAATCTGCACACCTTCAGTCTTTTTTTTTTTTTTAACATGTTTCTATTCCCAGTAATAATAATAATAACAATAATAATAATTAATAATAAAATGCTATCACAACACTATGAACCAGAATAGTTTGACTTAGACTCTCACCCCCAACAAAATTCTTGACATTTCTTCTGCCAGTTCTCCTTTTCTTCATCTACTTTCTCTTTCCCAGTAGAGCTGGAGTTTCTGGCATCCCAAAGTTAATTCCCCATCACATTTGACTCACATTTGAGATAAGAGCTGATATCAGTCATCTGGGCTTTGTGGTTAGGCCACACGGGATATCACCAACAATTCATCTACCAACATGCGCTGAATACTTAGAAGGTTCCCAACACTGGGAAGAAATCCAGGAACTAAAAAGATAAATGTGGTGGGTTGTTTTGTCTGTTTGTTCTTTTTTTAAAGTGTCACCTCCTCTCTTCTCCCTGCTTTTCTAGCACTTTCATTACAGTCCTCATCTTTTTATTGTATAATATTAATTAGGCTTTTAATATATGCCAGGAATTGAGGTAAGGGCTTTATATGTATTTTGTCACTTAATTATTATAAGGATCCTCTGAGATCAGTAACATATTAGGTCCATTTTATAGGTGAGAAAACTGGGGATTAAAGAAGTGGAACAACCTTCTCGAATTCATGCATGTAACATAGGATGATGCGGGGGTTGTAACCAGACAGTCTGACTCCACATGCGTGGCACATCCCTTCCAAGGAGTCCCTGTTTTAGTAGAGGAGTCAGCCTTGTAAACAGATAAATATATCAAAGAGGTTTAAGTGTTAGAGCTGTAGAAACACAGAGGCAGCAATGACTAACACTGCCTGAGGAAATCAGAAAAGTCTTTAACAGACAACTTGACCTGTGGGATGGGTCTTGAAATATGAGTAGGAGTATCCTAGTCAAACAGATGGATGGGAATGGGAGGTACATTTCGGGCTGCGGGAACTTTGTATGTAATGGTACAGTTGAGAAAGGCTGCCATGGGATGTTTAGGAAACAAGGAGTGAAGCATGAGAGAGTATTGTGATAAGAAACCAAAACGCAGCAAATACACAGGGGCAACAATGTCATGGACTTCATAGCAAGTGTATCTTTCATCCTGAAGGTAAAATGACTTCAACATAAAGGAAGTGATATCAAGTGTGTGAGAGTGTGTGACTATTTGAGGGTGCTAACATGATTAGTGGAAGTCTGAAGAATAAAGGTGGTAGGAACCCTAGTATAAACTTAGTGTACAGATATCCGAGCCTGAGCTAGAAGTAATGAGACTGGGAAGGAGGGAATTTGTTCTCCAAAGAATATTGACATTAAGGTTTCTATCTGTTTTAGAGTAAAAAAACACTTTAGGCATAACAAATTTTATTCCAAATAAGAAGTCCTCTTAAGAGAGCACCCAACCATCACTTTTACTTTTATAGGTATAGTTAAAGTCTATGAAGCTTAGGAAGATTAAAGCCATGCAATCAGCTAGTGGAAGAGTAAAAGCTATCCTTTATTCAGACACTACTATCCACACACTTGCATCCTTTAATACATTTGATCCTTGTAATGACTTTTCAGGGTAAGCACAAAGATAGTCTTAACTGCATTTAACACATGAGGAAGCTGAAGTTAGTAACTTGGTGAAGGCTACCCAGACAATTAGAGACTGAATGGGGATTCAGAACTAGAAGTATTTGATCCCAGAGTTCGTGCAGTTTTTATATGCTGTGTGCTGAGATTGAAACGTAAGTGCACTGCTCCAGATCTAATTCTCTCTTCACTAGTTTTTGTCACCCATATCCTCGGGTAAAGTATTTCAAGCACCACTGGGCACACTTTCCTGTCTGCCTACTCTACTAATATGGCTGAAAGTTGACTTTACTATGGATTCATTTCACCAAATACACTACACAAGATATTATGATGATGCTTTCCAAAAAAATGGGAGATTCATTGTGAAGTATAGGGCAGATTCAAAGGACATCCACAGGCAACCAGATGCATAGATAATTAAAACATTATATGATACAGACATGAAGGAACAAAGGCTATTAGAGAAATAGCTAATGTTATCCACCACTTTCTTGTACCAGTGTCTTCACATGTGTTATTTTGCTGACTGGGAGAGATGAAACAACTTGCTCAGTGTCACCCAAACTCAAACTCCTGTTATCTAGCACTGCACTGAGGCTCTTCAACACTGTGTTGCTGCTGTCAGAGTGGTTAGTGATGACTGAAGTCAATTGAATGGGCAGTAGTCTGCTAGTGAATGGTGAACAACCAGCTTTCAAAAAAACAAAAAAACCTCTCATTTGTAGTATTTGCCAGTTTCCAGTTTCTGTATGGCATAATCAATGAATGTCAGGATGGTGAATTTCAAGCTGCTAACATGACATCTCTAGAGGTAGAGTTGAAAAGAGATATGCACATTCCATTTAGGAGACCCTCCAGGGTACAAGGAGAAGGAGATTCTTGAGTCATATTTTACAGACAAAATGGGAAAGATTTGGGTAATTCTGGGAGAAAGATAATGAATGAATGCTAGGATGGGGATTAGGTTCATTCTACTTAAAGAAGGTAGAAATCATGAGCTACTTTTGGTTAGATCAAGTGGAAAGACTGAATTAAGATTGATTGTATGTAGACACTTCCCTAAAATTACCATTCTTTAGAGTTGGCAATTTTCGTGAAGAAAAAGACTTAAATATTGGCTTGTTCTGTCTGAAACTTTTGGCAGGCATTGTATTAATGACTGCTAAAACTGAAAACATACTTAAAATATTCAAATCATAGCAAGATGAATCAAAAAGGTTAACCAATATGAATTTCTGGCAACACATCTCCTTTTTCTTTTCCTTATGGCAGGAACAACAGAAAACTGATGTGAAGGTGGTATATTGATGAGAAATATGGCAAATTAAGTTGAAAAGAGTTAATGAGTGTCACCTTCAAAACCTGTTTGTACTGTAATCTGAGTGTACCTCATATTGACCCTGTATCCAGAGGAAATAAATGTATTTGCAAATATCTCAGAATATCTGTCCTGTCACTTTATTTCACATCTAAGTATAAAACACCAATGCTTCCCTTATTCCCCACATAATGAGTTCGCACATAGGATAGTGAAGAGAAAATAAAAACATTAGCTCATATCCAAAAATAATTCTTGCTTTCCCTCTGAGCTGATAATCTAGCTCTTGAAAAAAGGATGAAAATAAAATTAGATTTACCGTGTTGCAGTGTATTTCTAGTTTTTCCCCTGTGAATCAAAAGACGCTATTTCACATGATCTGGATGAAAAAGTATATTTGTCTTAAGAGTTAATAAAACTAAATATAAGGAAAATGAAGTGATTGTCAAACATGATTGCCACTAAACTCCCTAGATGCAGGGATAGTTGTGTACCTGTGCAATTAATTATGGTGCTGGATCCACTTGTTCACAGTAAATTGCTCAAGAAGTTGGAAGAGTCAATCAAATCTCTAGAGGATTTCTCTTCCATTAGGGTTACAATTTAGGTGAATATAACCTCAGGTCTTCAGATAACCATATTTGTAGTATGAAAGAAGCTGAGCTACAGTGGAGGAAATTGAGAAAATAATTAAAGACAACCAAACGCATGTAGGAATAAGATACGAAAAGAAGGACAAAGAGTCTTGACAACTTTGTTCAAATGTCTAGATAGCTCTTGCTGTGCTTAAAATTCCAGAATTCCTGGTCATTTAAATCAGTGAGTCACCCACTAGGTTTTTTTTTTTTTTTGTCAAGTTGGTTGGAATTGGCTTTTGTTTATTTAATACATTCATCTGAAAGTATCCTGACCATTACAAAAATCATAGTCAAAATGTCCTTACCTGATGACAGATTCCTGCTGGCCTGTGGGAATTATACTAATAATGTCTCCTTAATTTAAAAAAGAAAAAAGAAAAAAAAAAGAGAAGAGGGAATGGGGAAATACCAAGAGCTAAATTTTCTTCTTGGCTCATATTCTAAGATATGCTAATTTATTCTATTTTTGTTTCTCTGATCTATGAGTCATCTCTCTTTGGACATCTCTTTCTTTCACTGGCACACAGATCACAATACATTCATCCCTCATTCCTTCATTCATAATGATCATGGCTTTATTATTTAAATCACCACACTAAGTCTTAACAGAACAGGCAGAAGACAAGGCATTAAGTTGGTAAGAAAAGAAAGGAGAAAGGAGATGATAATCATTCTCAAACTAGAAGGACAAGTAGAAAAAGTTATGTTCATCTTAAATTTCATAGCAGAAATTTGTGAAGATAGAGAATAACCACCTCAAGACAGAGTAATTCGGGAGTTTTTCTTAGTCTTCCTGGGAAGATCCCAGAAGCTGGAGATGGTGGGAGGGAAAAAAAATAAGAATAGAAAATGACTCAGCCTCTAGTGAGTGGAAAACTTCCGAGTAACTATGTATGGTCCACATTCTCAGTCAGGCTAAGGTGATATGATCCCAACTCTAAACACACTTCTCAAGCTGCCCCATGATATTTCCTTTCCTTTAGAGGTTGAATATAGAGTTCATTTATTCCTGTCTTCAGTACAGGTCCCAGCTCTAAAATCAGAGGAATAACCCTAGACTGAATAATTCTTGAAATGTCCTTGATACTAGAAAAATTAACCATTTTACTCTTTGGAGGTTCTTTTCTAACTAGATGTGTTAACCTCTCTTGGAAAGAATGATTTACACTATAATGTAGATGCCATTTTCTATCATAAGATAAATCATTTGCAAGAAAAAAGTCTGTCCACTAAATAGTTTCAAAAAATTTTTAAACAAGAAGGAATGGTCAAAGATCATTTAATCTACCTCCATGCCAGCTATAGCACACCACAGATTCTGATAATTTCAGTGAAAGCACAGACATGTTTATAAATCTTTTTATTCATTGGCTTATATAGCTGTTTTAATATGTATTGCATTCTCTCATAAGCTTTTCACCTTGAGGTGCAATTATGAAGTGAATTTCTTGCCCGTACAAAGAAAAGTAAACACATTAAACATCTCCACAAAATGTTGAAATGCTGGACATTAAATTAAATTAAATATTTGTCCTATAGCGCTGTTAGCTGAATAGGTTATGAATCATCTCTGCTTGTGGAATACATTGCTTAGAATTATAATTTTGCCAAATTTACCCTGTAAAGAACAAAGTATAAAGAACATTGAGGCTTAAAATCTTTAATACTAAACTAAGTCTGTAGCGTCTGCAATATTGGTACTGCATCCATAATCATGCCTTAGTGAAATGTTACATAGAACATTATTCATAATATTTGCTCTGAAAAGAGTTTGGATAAATGCACTATATTTGAAATTGATTAATTCTGGCTGATGCATCCTGATTTTTTATTATACCAAGAATTTGACTTCAATATTAAAAGGTGTCTTATATATTTTCTTTACTCAAAAGTGGTGCATCTGCATTTAAACTAGAACGGAACTCATAGCTGTATGAATTTTGGCCATGTATTCTGGCTCCTGGGAACGTTAATATCTCATCTGTCATATATAGTAGTTAGGCTGTTCCACTGATTTTCCCAACTCTGCCTTAGAGTGTCCATTGGATGATGTGAAGCCTCAGGCTTCTTACCAAAATTTATTCAAAATAGCTCTGCCTTTATCAGAGTATTAATTACCTTGTATACTAATTTATTATTCATTCATATGTTCATATTTTCATTAACCAGAAAGTACCATATGCCTACTATGTGTCTTTCTATTCCACACATAGATCAGAGCATAAAACAGACACAAAACTTTCCTTCTAGTAAATAGAAAGAATGGTTAGAAACAATTAAAATACATAAGTTAAATAGTTATAACACTATATGGTGATAGAGTCTAAAGAGGAAACTGAAAAAGTAAAGGGAGATAAGGAATATTATGACTGGGTGGTGAGATTTTAAGTAATTGTTCATAGAAAGCTTCAATTTGAAAGTAACATTTGAGCAAATACCTTAACAGAGGTGATGAAGAAGTTACATTAATATTTGCGAGAAAAGAGTTCTGAGGAGGGGAAACAGCAGGCCCAAAGGCCTTTAACTGGGAGTATACCAATAATATTTAGAAACAGTGCAGAGACCACTGTGGTTTGCACCTATCGAACAGGAGACAAATAGGAAACTGGACTTCAGAATATGTCTACATTGGAAGAAAAAGTGTTGCTTTTAGAAAATGATTGAAAACTGTTCATCTAAATTATTTCTAAGACCTGGAAAAGCATTACATGTACAAGCTTATATTACATAATCAATGAGCCTCGATTTGTTGTTATAAATCTTTTGTTTTTACCAATTAACAACAAACAATTATTTACCAATTATACATTTATTCAACAATTGCTTCTGTTTTTTTTATTTGAGAGACAATCTCACTTTATCACCCTGGGTAGAGTGCCGTGGCGTCACACTGCTCACAGCAACCTCCAGCTCTTGGGCTTAAGCGATTCTCTTGCCTCAGCCTCCCGAGTAGCTCAACAATTGCTTCTTAATACTTTCCTGTAAACTCAACTATCCTACTTATTTTAGGGAAAAACTCATGGATAATCAAGGCCTACAAGTAATTAATTTGACTTTCCAGGAGTCCATTAGGTCAATGGTAATTTGTTTGTTTTAGAAAATCAAATATACATGATTTTCATATTTTTACAGTATGTTATTTCTACTTCATATTGCTGAGTGGAATTACTGTAGGTCATAATGGCTGCAATGAATAAGACAAAATAATTAGAAATAACGTTAAGGAGTTTAAAAAAGTACTCATGTTGAAATTTATTTTAATGCAGCAAACGTTTGAACAATCACTCTCTGAGTCATTTTCTACTTACGCAAAACTAAAAGAGCTACTTACTTTAGTTGAAAGTTGAAAACCTTTGATGAGACACTCTCAAGTTGTGGGGTAAACACAGGATGTTAGACTTTCTTATTAAATTGTATGTTCCTACTGAAATCAGTAATGAATTATAAGATTTTGACATTCATTTTATAGAGTGTAAGTTTCGTAGTCAAATAGCTTACCTAGATTCTTGTCCCATTCCTCATGTCTGAGACAGGAAGGAAAATGACTAAGTGGATTTCTAGTTCTACTGAAATAACTATGTATTTCGTTTTGTACCCAGACATTGAACATTCTGCAGTCCGGAATAAGAACATAATATTTACCATGGACTTTGAAAGTTTTTATCCTCCAGAACATCAGTGATATATCTTTATTAGCTAGCATTATTGAGGATGTGAGTTGCAGAATTTTATTAATTTCATGACATGTGACAGATATTACTATTAACAATTAATATTAAACAATAAAATTCAATGGAGTATTTCTTCAGAACACAGATAACCACATCCAGTACATATTTAGCTTGATTTTAGAAATCATTTACTTAAAACACCTTGAGATTCAAGAATTAAACAGAATTTTGCCTTATACATACAATCTCTGTACCTCTTTAAAACCATATTTCTTCCTAAACTTACTATAAATCCCACTTAACCCTCTCTTTCAATCTTTGTCATTACTACATTAGTACAGGCCTTGGTCTGGTTACTTAGAACTTTTGCTAATTAGGATTTTGTTCTAGCGTGGGCCTTTTTGTTTTATTCTCACTGGTAGCAATTAATTTTTACCAATCTCTTACTTCTGCAGACTGTTCCTCATTTTATGTTTCAAAGTTGTTGCTTTGATGGCTGGAACTTGACTCATTCTCTTGGCCTTTCCTAAAGCTTAGTCAGTCCAGACCAATCACTGAATGCTCAATGGAAACCCCTTTCATCTCCTTTACCACTAACAAGTAAGTTTATGTGCTGTTGGAGGGTTTGCATTCTATATAAAGAAGAACTTTTTAAAATCACTTATTATTATTCATTCATAATTATTTGAAGTGCCTGTTCTACTAAGTATGACTAGACATATGTGTTCATTATGGAGGTAGGGAGGAAAAGGAAAAACATTAATCAAATTTGTTGCATGCTCTAAAATGTCATATAGCTTTGTTTAAAAAGTAGGAATGTACACAAAACTCCATGATATACAGTGGTAAGGAAAAAATGTTACCAGCTTTCAAAACCACCATTGGTTAAATTTCATCTATATTGGAAATTTTTTTAGAAACATCTTCATTCCTCAAATGTACATATATTTGTCCTAGCTATGTTGACCCATATTATTAGGATTAATATTTTAACCTAGAGCAAAGGATTCTGGCCTGAGCCTTCAGGATCTTAAGTTCTGACCTCAGCAGACCCTGAGTCCTGCCTCCTGTCCTGTGTCACTCCTTTGAGCATACTGTCTTGACTGATGACTCATTCTTTTATGCTTAAAACGCAAACCTCTCTCATATTCCAGGTAGCATGAAACGACTTTTTTCTTGGCTGAATATTAGTCATTTTACCTCTGCAATAAGATGTATCCATCACGATGCTCTGATGTGTGACTAAATTGTCTGGTAAATACCATTGGAAAACTATACATTTTAAATTGTAAGAAAAGCAATTGTAATCCAAAGGCACCTGGAAACACTCTTCCTCTTGACAATTAAGTAAGTGGATATACTTTCATCCCCATCTCCTACATTTGGAAAGACAAATTCTCTTGGAGCATTCTCTTTCTCTCTCCCTCTCTTACACTCTCATGTTTATTTCTAAGTCTGGGCTCTTGCTTATGCTATATTGTTCCACTTATAGAAATGGTCTTGTCTTCTTATATAAGATACCTACCCCATACACAGAAAGTGTGCGGACTTATTAGTTAATTTCATCAAGGAAAATATGTTTGAAGGTAGCAGACTTTAACAGTTTTGGAAGGAAAGAGGAAATTTGTGTTAAAATCCCCTCCCCCTCAAAAGCCATAAGCATATTACTTTATTCATAGATATATAGGTGATATGCCAAGTGAATAGAGATAACTAAAGTAGATAGAAATACAGTTCTAGAATCAGAGATCCTGAAGTAGAATCTTGGCTTTACCATTGCTATGACCCATTGTGTAAACTTAGGAATGTCACCTCAAATATCTGGGCTTCAGCTTCTTCGTGAGCACCTACCTCATAATATTTTTTTAAAAGGGAAGATTGGAGTTTATCCATTAATTTATACAAATTTCTTAAAATAACCTAATATATATAGTAAATGTCCAATAAGTGTTGCTCATTAACTAATTAAAATATATTTAAAAGCTACTGTCCATTTCCAAACTTTTATTTTATTTAATGTAGAGCAGTTTTACCCATTTTTTGTGGCCTTTGTTATGTATGACGTTTGGAGTTCATATCCCAAGTGGCTTATCAAGGCATTTTCTTAAACTAGGACACATTCCTCTCCAAAAGGAATTCTGTAAGCAACTGACTATCAATTAAAATGTATAATATACATTCTCACATATGTGCATGTAACTATGTATAATATGTACATGTATGTTCAATTACTCCCTGATTTCCATTTATTTAATATCACATATATATATATAATACGTTATATAGTTTGATCCCCCTTGAAGGTGGTGTCTAACATGTCATTACACTTTGATTATGAAAGACTGACTTTTGTTCTGTCATTACACTTTGATTATGAAAGACTGACTTTTGTTCAAGGTCACTCCCTGAGTGCAAAGCAGGGATTCTAACAAGGTTCTGTCTGTGCTCAAAGCTCAAGCTCCTTCTACTGTATTTGGACAGTTGTCTGTGTGATCTCATTTGATCCTCACAGCAATCCCATGACACCAGCACTATTGTTATGACTTTTTACAAAGAGACTGAGCCTTACTGAGGTTGAGTTGACCAAGAACGTATACTATTGGAGCCCAAATGAGACAGTCAGACTTTTGCAAAGATACTTTTTTAAAAAATAATTATCCTGTATTAATTCCCATCCCCAAATAAAGGAGGTTGAATAGAGAGGGCAAGTATCCAGGTTAAATATATCATAAGAATGATTTGTTCTAATACATGCCACTAAGAGGTGCAGTTAAAAGAAAAACAACTCCCTAAAGGAATTCTACAGGATTCTGTGGGAATGCTAATTCAGCCAAATTTATCTCATGGAATATAGATTTAAAAGGCATTTGCCTCCTAGCAATCGCCTTTCTGAAGATTCATAAGATGTAAATGAAATGTTAATGTTAAAACTAAGTGGGAGAAATTACTTATTTTCAAAGGAAAAAATGTAGTATAAGAGCTCTACTCTAGAATACTGTTAAGGTAAAGAAAACCCGAAGAACAAGACAGGCAGGCTTTTGAGAAAAATCACAGCTGAAGACTAAGCTTTATAGCGTGAAAAGAAAAAGCATTTTTAAATGTGCGTGCGCGCAAGCATTTGGGTAGCGAATCTTCAACGTAGCTGAGACTCTTAGCCTTCTGATGAAAACGCAGAACCTCATGGCTACTATGTGGATTTCTCTGCTGCAGACTGGTCTGACGCTAGGGTAACCCAGTGATGCACGAAAGGCTATTTAATGTCCCAGCCAAGTGGTTCAGAAACCAAGATTTTATTATGCTTTGGGGATGAGAGTTGTGATCCTGCATTCCTGATTTAGAGCCACTTAGGGCTCCGACAGCTCCACCCCGGTGTTCTAAAGGAAAATATTCCTTCATGCTCTCTGCCTGATCTGAAAGCGACACCGTTTCCCGATGTTCCGCCTGGGAAGTGATTCAATCTCTAGAAATGTTGGGGTGCCTGGACTTCTGGAACGGACCAGGACGAGCTTGGCTTTTAATCTGAGTAATTTGAGGATTTTCAGTTTGTAACTTAAAACCGTCACATAACTCAAAATAAAAAAAGTGACACGCGCGCTGGCTTTTGTAGACATTGGGAAAATCCGTATGACGAAGTAAGGTCTAGAGATTCCTGATTTAATTTCCCCGGGAAAAAGCAAGTATCTTCTGCTTAGTACTGGACTGGGGATTACGCGGTCCGCCTTTAACGAATGTGTCAGCCGCGGGGGTGAAGGGTGTTAAAAGCGAGGGAGTGATCAGTCCAGAAGGTGGGGTGCCCCCGCCGGCCAACCAGTAGCGGCAGCTGTAAATTCCCAGTGGGCGGGTTTCCACCTTCACCACCACCTCCCGCCCCGGCTTTCTGCCTTCACTCCCGCGCTGGGACTCAAGGGGCGCTCCCCGCTCTCGTCCCCCTACTGCCCTACAGCCCTCGGTGCCGAGAGGGACGCTGCAACCTCACAGCGGAGAAAATTCCCCGAGGAATGAGCCAGTAGGACCGGCGTACTGGGCAAAGAGGCCAAACTGGATTTCCCAACCGTAGCGAGGCGGGTGGGCAGCTAGAAGGGAGAGGCCACATCAGGGGGCCGCCGGCACCAGCACAGCTCACTGGAGGTGTTAGTCCCCAGGACCCGCCCCGCGCGCGCTGCTCCTCGGTCTGCTCCTTCCTGGAGGCGCGGCCTTGGGGCGGAGCCCGTGAAGCCCCGCCCACTCGGCCCCAGAGTCAGAGCTCCGGGTTCTCCCCCATCCCCGGGCTGGGCTCAGTTTCGGACTCGGTCCTGCAGCGCCTCTAGGCTGCGGATCCGCGTTCCAACCACCTGCTCCGCACAGCGTCCAGGGAAGCTGGGAGGAGACTGGAGGGAGGGAGGACGCGGGCGGGGGAGAGGAGGCGGGAGGGAGGAGGAGAGAGGCAGCCTACACACGCCTTCCAGTCCCTCCACTCAGAGCAGCCCGGAGACCGCAGCCGCCGTCGTCGCTGCTACCACCGCTGCCACCTGAGGAGACCTGCCGCCCCCCGTCGCATCCCTGACGAGTCCTTCCTAGCATCGGGCTTTTTATCCACACTGTTACCTCCAGTAATATTATTATTATCCCAAGATAAAGCAACTAAAAGAAGATACCAACCAAAAAGAAGCACGTACACATTTCTGAATTACTCAAGTGTCTCCTGGAAAGAGGGTCTCCAGTCCTTGACGGAGCAGCCAAAGGGACGGAAGGAGGGTTGAGGGGGAGGAGGAGGAGTTGGGGACATTGCGTGGTGGAAAGTTGTGTGCAGCAGAGACCCGGAGGTGCAGCGCCACCGCCCAGGGGACGGTGTGTCTGGGAAAAGGCGCTGCCCCCAGCGTCGGGACCCGCCAGCGCGCGGGCACCGTGGGGCCTGGGAAGACGCCCCCTCCTGCAGCCTGGACTCTGTCAGTGGACCAGCAGAAGGAGGAGGAATATGGAATCCACAGCGGCCCCCTCCTGCCGTCTGCTCTTCTGCCTCTTGATCTCCGCAGCCGTCCTCAGACCAGGTGAGCGAGGGCCTGAAGCAGTTTCCTGGGCCACTGGCCCGGCCCCCCACCCTCGCGGCTGTGCGCTCCAGCGCCTGGGGGAGGTAAAGGGACCGTCGTCCGAGCGCAGAGCTGGCCCCGGCTCGGTCACCTGTGCCGCGCATTTGGCCTTGGCTGATTGGCTCAAGTTTGGGCAGCAAGCAGGGGCACTGGGCAAATCTCCGGGAACTTTGGGAGGTGCGCGTTTGGGACTGCCGGGACAGCGGGCAAGATTAGTTCGCCCCTGTCCCCTGGGCCCTGCAGCTCTCGCGCTGGAGGCGAAGTCTCTCCCGCTGACAATTCCTCCAGTCTCTGGGTGTCAAAGTCCGCGTCACCGAGCCCTGAGCGGTTTTCCTTTCACTTAGCTCTTGGTGAAAGTACTGCCCACACTTTTTCATGATAAATCCCCTGTAACTTCCCGGTGACATGAGATGAGCAAGCGATGGGAGGAGTAGAGGAGAAAGTCTTTCATCACCCCCTTGAAAATACTTCCTAACGCTTAAATTGTGGCCTGCCTCCCCCCATGTCTAGGCGGGTGTTGAGTGTAGGGGTAGCAGTCAAGTAACACAGCCGCAACTGAAACTGGTAGCCACCATGAGACCTTGGTGACGGGTTTGTACATTTCCAGGATCTGCGACGAAGCGTTGGTTCTCGGTTCCGTACTGAGCCCTAGAAGAAAAAGGGGAAAAATTCCCAACTGCTAAAATATCTCACTGGGGAATCCCTTCCCTCACCCCGGGGTCGTCTTCTGGCCCCGGTACTCTCAGGCTTGCGAGGCAGCTGACAGGAGTTGGTCACTCCAGTCACTTGACAGAGCGGCAGGTTCATTTCCCTGCCTGCAGGGAGATTTGGTGGATGTTTCGCTTTGAGGTTTTCGTTTCTATCCCTTCATTGACAGTTGCCAGTTAAACTCCTACTTCCTGTTATTTTGGCCTGTGTGTTCTTACCCCTTTCTTTAGTTTCTACCAATGAAGAAACTCACTTCTTTTTGGCATCTTTTATTCCAGCACATCCCTTCAGTTGTTAGCGAGCTGAGGCCTCCGGAGAGGTTGGAAAGCCTTTGAAGCGCTCCCAGCAAAGGGGAGAGAGTGGGACTGGGGGCTGGAGTCTGGGGGAGAGATCGCAAGTGTTTGTGAGTCCCCGCCGCTGCTGGGGGGGGTGGAGGGCCCTCTCTAGATCTCGTTATTAAAGTTCCCTTTCTGGGTGAGGTAATGAGCTCACCTGCTGTTTCTGAGGCTGGGAAAAGGCGTCAGTGTCGGTGACAAATCTCAGGCTCTGGGGCGGGGACTGTGAAAACGGTTCAACAGGATATAAAACAGGTGGGGTGGGGTAAGAACACCGGGAGGTGAGAAGGTGAAACCCCCCTGGGTCTGGCACGGGGAGGCTCTCACTCTTTCACGATTCCACTGTCCAGTGGAAAAAGAAAGGGCGCTCTGTAGCCAAGGGAGGAGCAAGAAAGGGGACGAAGGAGGTGTGGGTCTGCAAAATCCAAACAACCACACACGCAGAGTTGGTTTGCAGTTAACCCTCTCGCCACTTTGAGAGTGTAATCTCAAAAAAAAACAAAAAACAAAAAATCTCCACCCCTTGACCACACGGCCCAGCTGCCTTTTTCCCGCGGTCACAGTGGAATTTATCTTCAGTTGGGCCACGTCAGGGAACAGGTTTTTCCACACACTTCGCGGCTACAGAGGACAGGTTCCTCTTTCAGACCTCCTTCTTTGCGGTTCTTTGGGCGCCGCGGGTTCGTGTGACCAGCGGGTTCAGAGCTGTGCGCTCTGGGCCAGCGACTGGTCCCCTCGCCCCGCCACCAGTCTCCGCTCATCTGGGGGCCTGGGCATCGGATGCAGCAGATCTTCCGATTCGTGGTTTCCCTGAATCATCCGGCTGGCATGGCGCGAAAACCTCGGTGCGATTCACTGTTTTAAAAAGAAAAATGACACCCACCGAGTCCTGGACGGCAAATGCGCGTCTCAGAGCACCCTGCCCAGCGGAGTCCGGCGGGGGTGCGGGGCCGACGGCTGGCTTGGCTGGAGGGATGGGGGGCGGGGGGGGCAACTAACTTCCCTGCCCGCCGCCCCTTCATTTCCGGAGCAGTTTTAATATTGTGTGCCCAGTACTGTGGAACAAACATTCGAGTTTGTGAAACTGCTCCTCCGGGTCTTTTGGCCTGTAGTCCCTACATGGTCATTTGTACATTTTAGCCGTGCCGTGTTACTTGCTCTGATGGCAGGGGAAGAATATATACCAACCAGGAAAACTGAATTCGGAGATAAAGGCAGTGAAGTGTGTGCTCAGCATCCGAGATAGCAGGAATCTCATTTTTCTTGTAGAAAGAGCGTCAGCCTGTGGTGACATTTTGTATTGCTTTAGAAAAAGGCTTTCCTTGATTATTTACAAGGGTGTGGGGGAGGTGGGGCCTTGCAGTTAACTGTTTCTACACTTGAGTCACGTGTGTGCGCTGCTCTGGGATTTTTTCATAATTGTCCACTGATTCATTCCAAGACACAAGCACACATAAAGCTTTTCAGTGGGACATTATGTTCAGAACATACCAGTGGATCTCAACAGGCCTTGGGAAAAGCACCAATGCAAATACTGCCCTTTCAGACTGCTAATGAGAGACTATTAGAATTATTAATTTAAAAACTGCAGACGGGTTAGTAGCCAATATATATTGTTCTTTTCCTTGATGATTTATTTAATCCAACAATAGTTTACAATTTAATGGGACATTATTTACAGTATATTGGTTTTCTAGGCTTGGCTCAGGACCATTGGCCTTCAGATGCTTGCTCAAGCCCCTGAACCTTTTGGGAAGCTTCCGTTTTCTCCTGTGTAAAATAAAAGAACCGTGGGCCTTAGTCCTGGGCTAAGGATCTATCATCTGAGATCTGTTACAGGGCAAAAACTCTTTCTTTCTAAGGTCTTAAGGTAAAAAGCTGATCTGCTAGGTAGGAACATTTCCTAATAGTATTTTGCTAGCAACCTGAGTCTAGACAAAATTTATATGAATTGTATTACTAGACAAGGGTCAATGGACATCAGTTGCTAATTTTCTATTTTCTTTATTTTTACAAATTCATTATAATGTCTGTGCTTACACTTTCAGTGCTGAATAAGACTGAAAAAAAAGTCTGAAAAAATAAGACTGACTTTTATTTTAAAAAAAAGTAAGAGAAGGGAATTAGTTTTCCATTTTCCTAATAAAAGAGACCCCCAAAAGTGGGAAAGATTTTTAGGTCTCAGAAAACTGTTAATGTAACACCTCTGTCCTGCAAGACTGCCTTTAATTAAATCGTATGTATTGCTCCTAGGATGAGATGTAAGTGATGGTTAAACTATTTATATTGATTTGCGCCATGGTTGCAGATGCAATATAGAAGGAAATAGAAGCTAATACTTTTCTATTGTTTTAAAACATATAGAAATTCAAAATATTTTGCCTTACCAGATTCCAAACTTTTTCTGACTTTTTAGAAAATTCACACTTACTTATCTTTTGAAATCGAAATTGGATGAGCATACATGCCCACCATTTACTTATTAAAAAGAAGAAAATTAATAAAAACAGACTTTAATAGTCTTAAGTGTTATCAGAAACTCTTAAAACTTTAGTTGGTACTCATGTATTGAGCTTTTAGCCATGCCATGGAAAGAAGGCTATAATCTTCTGGTGACAGTTGTTTTTCTGCTCCTTTTTATTCCCATCTGTAAAATTTTCTTTTTCTGTAAGGCATGATTCTGATTCTGGTGAGATTAGTAATTCTCTTGCTCAACATTTTGAATTTTTCAAGTAAAACATACCATATCAATGAACATATTGTTAATTTGATCATATTGTTAATAGAACAACATCTTTTAATTTATTCCACTTAATTATTACTTTGACCACTTTGTTAAAAGAAGGCAAAAGGGGTTTTCTACTTTTTTTCTCTGTATTTTTCTTCTCTCAAGTTTTCAGGCCACTCACAGGAGCCTTTGTAAGAGTGAGCACCATGTAAGTTGTCACCATTACTTGGTGTAAGACGGCAGCACATTGTTAGATAGTATTTTTAATGCTTTATAATCACTGTGTCTTATATTTCCAAACACACCTCTTTCTGTTCTGGCCATTTATTTAGCACAAAACACCATCAAAGAGTTCTAGCTCCCTGAAGCTATTAACTCAAGTAGACACAAGCAATTTATATCCTAAATATGCTGGGAACCACATAGGTGCAGCTATGATAATAAAAGAGTGTCTCTGTGCCTCTGTGTACACATAGAAACTTAAAATGTAATTCCCCTCACTGTGGTTGTTTTATTCTTCATTGTTAAGTTTTCACAAAGGCTCATCTCATTTCTTCCCCATAAATGTCTGTGACATATGAAGAATAGAATGAGGTAACTTACTTGAACACAAAAGAACGTTTTCTTGGGAGTGGTGGGTGGGTGATAAATTAATATTCATTTGATTATTACTTTTGTATCTCAGCTTAATTCATTTTCAATAAGAAACTTAAAAGAACAGAAAACATTTAAATTTACTTTTCATTTTTTTTTTAATTAGAGTAGAATCTCCCCTTCCCTATGGTGAGTAAAGTCAGAACTAAGATGTGGATTTATTCTATGTTCAAAAGGTTGTTATAGGGTATTGGTAAGGTTGAAGTCTATAGTTAATAGTTTCCCTGCCATGTACAGAGAATTTTCATAATTTTTGAGCTGCTATTTTCATCTAGGTAATTCTCCGTTTAAATAACAAATTTCATGTTCTCTTTTCTACATTATTATTGAGAGGAATATCTTACATATTTTAGATAAGAGTAGTTCAAAATGTGCTATGGTTTCCAGTAATTGTTTTATGGTAACCTATTATCATAACCCATTATTGTGGTGTGTGTTCCAACAATGAAATTAGCTTTTAATGCTTCCTCTGTTATTTATGCAGACAGTTCTCAATTATCCATTCCATTGAAGGGAAATCAGAACTGTGCACATTCCAAAACAGCTTCTGATCAAAGGATTACTTAATTTGACTTTGACTTGAAGTACTTCCATTTACATCCCTATACTTAGTGCCCTAAGAATTCATACGATTTTTATTTTTCAAAATAATGAAACTGTGGGGGAATAGATTAATCAGAAATAGGTCACTAGCTTCTCTGGTTTGCTTCTCTATTATAGTTATTGTCATTATTTTTCCTCTTTCCTCTAATTACTTTGTGGACTGATGTAAAATCTTGGCTATGTTAGACAAAATACAGTCAAACATTCACAAGATGAATTAAGTCTTCCCAGTCTCTGCAAGTCAAAGAAATATCATTGATAACTTACTATGACCATGGAAAATGGTACATTTTTCTTGCTTTGTTCAATCACACTGACTTTAGACCTTTTCATCTGTAAGTAATTGTTTTAGAGAGTACTATTAGGTTATTTTATGTAAAGTGTCAAAGAAAAGAAAACAACTTTCTTATACTTTCTGTCTTTCATACAAAATCAGCACTGGAATACTGACAATGACTGAAGTGTATCCTAATTTTCCTTTTTCCTTTTCCCTGTATTTGTTATTGCGGTTGCTTTTTAAAAATTCTTTTGCTACATTGCCTTGTGGTATTAGTTACTCTTTTTTTCTGTTTACCATGAAGTTTTTAATACCAAATTTTATCTCATCTGTGCATCCTCAAGTACAATAAGGAACTTAACACCTAGAAGTTGCTTCACATTCCTTTTTCTTTACATTATGTAGAACTGATGATGTATAGAGAATTAAGCTCCTCCACTCATGGATTATAAGGAAGTTTCACAAAGAACTTGGGAATTAGGATATAATATTGCTTCCAGGTCATTGGACTAGAAAATAAAACTATCACGAAAGCACAGATGTGTGCAAAACTGAGTACAGAACACAGACCATCGGGACATGATCACACTTTTACAGTGTATTAATGGGAAGAAAAAGAAAATAAAAGATTATGTATATTAGTAAGGAACTCATGATTAAGGATGGAATAATCTTTGTTCAGTATGGAAAATACAGAAAAAGTAAAGTGGTTGAACAAAATATTGCTATTGGAGACATTTGTACACCAAAACACTTTCTTTTGTGGTGAATGTAGACTTTGTAACTGGAAGACATGACTTGTCAGCCTCCTTAGCAGTTGGAGCTGTTTTTGTAGAGATAGATGTAACTATCTAAGGGCCTAATGCTGTAAATATTCAAATCATACAATGAATTAGCCCATACTGTGATCTCATGGTTACTAAGAAATCTTGAATTATAATGTTACCTCTTATACAGTTGATTTACAGGGAGAGGATGCCGTAGCTGGAAGATGGTGAACGTTGTATGTCATTGGTAATAACAGCTTTAAAATAAACCAGTAAACTAGTTTATGAGTTTGGCTAGAGAGAGTGCATCCTTGAAAGATGGGAAACCTTTGATAAGCTAAAAGAAATTTCTAAGCTTTGAGGGCTAAAGGCTATATATTGAAACATGGAAAATTTATCTGGTGAAACCCCTCATGGTACAATCAGCTTGCCATTTCCCATGTTGTCAGCTTTTGGGTTATCTAACATAGAGATTTGTTTTTATTTCTTTAATGTCTTTTGACACTTTAATATGTACATTATTTTTAGGCTTGCCATGCATCCTGGTATATCCCCAAATGGTCCCGATTCATGCCTAATATCCTGGTGCTGTTATTAATGGCACCCTCTTTCACTCTCAAAAGTACGGTCTGGATGACAAATTACATGGTCACCAAGATAACTTGTGTGTCTATATGCCTGTGTTATAGTACTTAACTATAAGGAATATAGACTTTATCCTGACCAAGTGCATACTTTTAACCCTTTTAAATTTAAATGGCAGCTACAGTGAAATATCTCTAAGGGATTATGTGCCCCTTTCATGCCGAGTATAATAGAGATGTGAAGTTATAACCTGAAATTCCAAAATGTTATAAATGGAACATGGAGGATCGCCTGGTTTTAAATGGAAACTCAATTGATCTGAGATGCCAAGGGAATAATAGTGTTTGAAATTCACCTGAGAGTTATATGAAGTTATGAGGTTATTTAGGGAATGCCTATTTTGGTCTGAGCCTAAAATTCCTTTGCAGATAATTGTACTAGTTCCAAACCTCTTCTTCTATGAGGTTCCTCGGTAGCCTGTTACCAAATTTTATCTAGAAAGATTTATCAGAGATGTTTATAACATTGAAGGAAGCACCAAAGTCCTTTTGTACATGTAAGCTACAGTTGTATCATTCAGAAATGGTGAGCTGACTTGAGGTAGGACAGTTGGTGCTAACGCTGACCATTCCTAACAAATTAGACATCCATGTGTTACTTGGTTCAGCTAACCCAGATTGTCTCCAGAACCCAAAAAGCCTTAGAAATGGATGGAAGTAAGGAAGGTTGAAAGAGCTTAATGTAAGCATACATGGTAAAGGATGTCATAGTTTCGTTCTCATTAGCAGAACAGAATGAAGGGAGAGGGCAATGGCCACTGTGATTAAAACTCTAGTCAGCATATACACAAGCATTGTCCCTAATAGTCAAGAAGTTTCTGGGCATAGGATTTACCTTGCTCTAAATCATGGGAAAAACATAAGAGGTCTATTTCTGTTTCTAAATTTTTGAACCACAGCATATCTATCATTTAACTATTGTTACATGCTAAAACACCAAAGCATAATGGTTTAAAACATCAACCATTTACTTGTCTGGTACACTATTCTTCAGGTTGATAAGTTAGTCTGGACTCAATTTTTTTTTTTTCTGGTTTAGTTAGATGGGTTCAATTTACTGCAGTCTGCTGTGGGTCAGCCTAGGAAGCTCTGCTTCTGGGAGGTGGCTTGGCTACTGCCCAGAAAAAATAACCACACCTTTATGTATTTTCATTCTAAGAGGCTTGCCTGGGCTTGTTCTCTTGGTAGAAGCAGAGTTCTCAGAGAAAGAAGAAGTGTGCAAGACTTCTTGAGGCCTAGCCTCATAAGTGGCATACCATCACTTCTGCTAGATTCTGTTAGTGAAGACAAATCACAAACCAAGCCCATACTCAAATGTGGAAAGTCATCTCCACCTATTAAATGGAAAGAGCCAAAAGGTCACTTTCCAAAGGTCGTGGATAAAGCCCATACACAGAGAATTAGGACCATTCTTACAATCCGTATACTCTTCACAATAATAGTAGGGAATGTGACAACCACATTTATTGCAGGATCCTTGGCCCCTATTCACAATTTACACCCTTCTCGTTAGTATCTTTGGTCAAAAATTATGATCTATAGTAGAGGCTCAAGCAGCATCCAATAAGAATACTGTTTCCTACTGTTAAAACTTTAACTTTCTTGGCATGAAAATATGCCAAGTTGTGTGTGTGTGTTTCAGAAAGAAAGAAAGAAAGAAAGAGAAAGAGAGAGATTGTGAAAAATGCCAGGCGTGCAATTCATGGTCACAAGCTAAAATGTGGTACAAGAGAGGTTGCTGGAAAAATGAAAAAGTTTCTTAGATTTCTATCCTCTGTATCTCCCCTATTTGAGAGCTAAGGTAAATGAAGCAGCAGGTGAGTGATTGCCTATAATCCAATGGCAAATTAACCACAATTCTTAGAGACAACAAAAGTTTTTAGTTTTATTTATGCTTAGGCTCACTACATATTAAAAATTTGGAAGTCGATAACCTTAAAATTACTTAGTTACTTGCCTAAGGTTACATTTTTGGTCAATCTAGAATTAAAACTCATGTAAATTGGCCCCTCAACAACAGCATTCAACAAATATTGAATGCTCAGCATGTGCAAAGCACTGCGGTTGGGATACAGGAATAAACCAGTTACTACAAGGTCAGGTCCTCTTCCTCAAAGACATTAACATTGTCTATGGAAAACAGAGACCAATTAATGAAGCATCTAACTGTCTGCTAGAAGTTTTGTTAAATACTGCAAGAACAAATAGAGAGCATTTTATGCCAGAGTAGCCACATCTAGTTTAAAGTTAGAAGAAACTCAAGAAAATTCTTTCAGGAAGAGATATCTGATTATGTGCTGAGGATTAATTAAGCAAAAAATGCAGGCTGAGGGAAAGGCATGAAAGAAGGCAGGAAGGTGAGAAAAAGTATGGTGTCTAACTCCTGGAGGTTAAGGAGTGCCTGTCTCTATTCAGGAAAACTAAAGAAATTCTGAAAGTTGAGGTAAAACCCCGGGATTGCTGCAAGATGTTCAAATACTCTCCTATAATCTCCTTCGTTGACTTACATATATGATTCCACAAGTATTTTCTCTATCTGGTCATAGGTATGACACTTGCTAACAAGATTATTTATGGTGATTATAGACATAGATTTTATATTTTCACAGAGATCGATGTGCCTCTAAAAATAAGCAATTCTTATGATGTCATATATAAGAGCTAAATGTAAAACATGTTTGTATTTTTCCCTTTAAATAAATTCCCCACTTGACCCAACCTCAGTGGACGCTAGCCTAGTTCTCAAATAGTGTTTCTTGGAGAAATGTCTGTTTCGTATAAGATTAAATTACTTTTCTTATGATACTAGAATAGCATATAAAAGGATCTGTTTCTTAAAATAATCCCTTCATCTTATCAGATGTTTTCCTCTTTGCTGATAAGAAATGTTATCTCTCTTTTAAAAGAAATGATAAAACAGTAAAAAATAATATCATTTCAGAGGTTGGTTTGGAGGTTATTGTTTTCTAAAATTCATCTGAAATGTTTGGTTAGCAATGATTCCAGCAGCTTGAGTACAGTCTAGGTATAACTTTATGGTATTTAAAAAATAAATTCTCTGCTTTATTTATAGACTTTCCATGCTTACAAATTCCAGAGTGTCAATGCGTAGCATAGATTCCTTTTCACAAGAGCTCAAGAGCTTGGGCTAGGATAAGAGAATTAGTTTGCTTTCTAGACCTTTTCTCTGTTATCTCATTTATAAATTGAGGAAAACAATACTACTACATTCATTTGATTTGACTATTAAAGGAAGTAATGAGTTTATATTGTGTTTCTTAGTACCTGGAACATCATGGACACTTAACCAATAATAATGATTATGAATCACCTTTTTCAGCAATCATAATATTTCAATAATGTTAGTTTAATCCAAGCAGAAAAACTTATGAAATACCTCATTTCATTGATTGGGAGATATATTTCAGTTCCAGCTGAACACATGTTAGGTTTTCAAACAGAACGAGGAAGCATATTGCATTAGCCTGTTTTGTAATCTCAGTAAATGTCAAGTAACTTTTCCATTTTATCAACTTAGAAAAAAAGAAAAAGAAAAACATAAATTGAAAATTACAGCTTTAGAGCGTAATTTTCTTCAAACAAAAAGCCATTAAGAAAAAGGAATATGCTCTGAACTATAAGGACCTAGATAATGTACTATGTTATTCTTAGAAACTGACACTATTACATGCTTCTGTAATTTGAAAATACTAGACCTTAGAAAGAGAGAAAAGCTCCAGGGATTGTAATGTAGTCAATCTGATGATAAATAAAAGGGTATTTTTCTCAAATGTAATTCAATAGAGGGAGCTCTACTGCTTCCCTTTTATGAGCTCAGCGGTATGCTTTCATTTATTATGATTTTCTAGTGATCTCTAATTTAATAGTGCAAATTAGTAAAAGCCTATAATTTTATTATTAAGAATTTGTTGGAAATTGAGCGATATCCATCTTTTAATCACAGAATTCAAAAATTCTTTTACAAATATGTAATACATGTTTAAAACTCCAGTTCTTTGTTCTTTGTACATTTTGGATAATAAATCACTAGATGAAATTAAAGTAGGTATACACTTGAGAAGCAAAGCATCAAAAGAAAACAAAATTTATTTCTAAGGATAAAATAATGCATGTTTCTACATTAAATGTATGGTGGCAGGCACTAAACAGTGAAATATGCACATAACAAATTTTTCTTAATTTTTTCCCTACTTTTTTATTCAAATGATTATAATATATATTCTACAAGGAAACAGCCTATAGTTACATCCTTCCCTCTCAAATATCTTCTTAATTTAGATAACCTCAATTATATTTTCAGTTAAGTTGATATTCATAATTTTGTCTATTAAGACTATAAAGGTAACTTTCAGTTTGTTTATAATGAAAAAGGTTTTGGTTTTTCTTGCACAAAAACTTTTAATTCTTGTCACAAGTCTTCTTAAATGGTTAAAAATTTTAATGTTTACAAATTTATCCAACATATTGTAAGATATTCTCTTATTTGTGGAGTTATTAATCGACTCTATGTGTGACCCTGAAAATCCATTTACCTTTCATGGGATTCATGTTTGTCATGAAAGTATTGTAACAAGTGATTTCTTTGCAGCTCAAAATACTAAGATTCAAAATTATACTTTGATTTATAAAATATGTATACACACTCATATAAGTTTGAATTGATATTTAGCAATAATTTTACTTGAGATCCAACTAAGAAAACAGTTTTTAAATGATGATACTCATTTTTTAATTTGAAGTGGAAATGTTTTTTATATTCCTTAGAAAATTGCTTAATGCTACACATTAGATTTCCTATTTCATTATTTATTGTGGCATCAACAAGCTATTGTTAGGATGGCAAAACTGTGTCAATAGGTGAAATCTTTGATCAATTGTCACAATTGCAAAGACAACCCATCAACCCATGTATGGTTTATTAATCCATGGAATACTATTCAGTCACAAAAAGATGGAGAGTTTGTGTCTGTCATAATAAAATGGAAGGATTTGGAGAACATTCCCCTAAGTAGCATACGGATGGAAAATCAAGCATTCCATGTATTCAATACTAAACTGAAACTAGTAGACAAACAACTAGAGGCCCACATGAGAGAAAACTCAATTAAATTCAAGAAGAGGGGATAGCAGCGAGGTAGGTCGCTAAGTTCCGACCTAGTGGGTGGGCGCATTGTAAACGCCACAGTTCCTGAGTGAGGGACAGAACTACAACTTGGACATGACCTTACACACACCAACCATGTAGCCTAATTGTATGTACCCTCATGTCAATCTGAATTTTTTTTAATTGTACTGCTTCTTGCTTGAGGTATAATAAACTAAACTTTTGATTCCAAATCAGGCATTTCATATTCGATGACCTAATACTAAAATGCTATTCATTAAAGAAGCATCCAAGTTCTCCAGCATATTTAAGAATTGCTAACACAGAATAGCTTTTCAACATTTTATACTAGAGGGAGTTCATCTGTTATGTAGCAATACGAGCAGCTTGTAGCTTGGTCAGAATAACAGCAAACTACAATTTTAGGTATCTTTTAAATTATATTCTCATTTTAATGTTACAGGGTGGCCATAATGTTACTTTATGGCCACCTGTATTTACTTTCCATTATAGCATAGATTTGAGAATATGAGTTATGTAGCCTAATTGTATAGTTTTAAAACCTATGTCTCCAATGTTCACTTTCCCAATTGGATGACACTAGATAAATTGCTTAAACTCTCCCTCTTCCATTCTAATCTCTGCAGTGAAGATAACAGTACCCACCTTGTAGGCTTGTTGCGAAAGTCACATGCATTTGTGCACATAAAATTCAGTAAACAGAGTGATTGTCAAGTGGAGAACATGCAATGAATGTTAATATTATTTGAATTCTTACTCTTTCCTCCTTCCCCAGAGCATGATTATATACCCAACTTACTCATATAGATACATAAAGAAGAGAGGCTACTGGTTGTTCAAAATTATAAACTTGTCAACTGCAGCTCCTCTCTACTGCAGATGTTTTTCTACTCAAGTAATGAAATATGAATGAAAATGATTATCACATTATTTGGAGGGTATAATCTTGAATCTACTTACTCTATAAAACAAATCTTTCACAAACTTTAACATTTTATCCATTAATTATTAGTATCCTATTTGTTATGTCACAGTTCCATGTGATAATGAAATTTCATTGCATTGAAATTTTGAGGTCGAAATCCAAATTTAAGAGTAAATTTAAAGCTAAAAATTAGATAACTTGCAGCCTATAGTTTACCATCTCTAAATCTCATGTTTGTTTTACATCATTAGTGCAAGTACTCCAGAGGGAAAATAGGAGTTCAAAAGTGTGTCTGCTTAAAAGAAAGATTCGTGTAGCTGCTCTAGATTCACAGTAAAATAGAGTCCAGTGATCATGATATTTTAGGGAAATGTAGAAGAAAACATATTCTAACATTTCCCAAACTTTATTTAAGCCTTCCTTTAGTCTCTTCTCATTTCTGCCATCAGAATGATAAAAGATATGAATTAAATCTTCTAACTGCTTTGCTTAAAATACATCAAAGCCTCCTTAATACAGTCAGGGGCTCAATTCAAACTTCTTAGTATATCATTTAAGGTTCTTACATTTCTCAACACAGTTGTCTTGGAGTTCCATTCTAGAGCCTTCTTTCCTTCACACCCTCTCCTGTTACCCTCATTTGCCTGAATAACTTGCATCCCATCCTTTGTAACACAGTTTAGATGCCATATCCTCCAGAAATTCTTGCCTGAACTCTCTAAGGCATCTGTTGTCTAAACTTCCAGAGTACATTTTACTTATTGCCTATTCCTGTTCATTCCCATCTCTTCTCCTTAATGGATTTTTGTGTTCCTTGAAGCAGGGACTGTGTTTTCTTAATCTTTTTTTTAACCCAGTATCTGTTGATACAAAGTATGTCCCTATGTATAAGCAACCGACATGGTGGTTGAATAAATGCATTTATCAAAATTAGAATTCTTGATTATGAATGAGGTTAATTTTATTTATTTATTTTTAATGCAGCCTATTTTAAACACCAACATACAGGGTGTCCCAAAGATCACCATTCCTACCTACCAAGGAAAAAATGGGTAATTGTAGCTGAATTTACCTTCATTTACAAAATATTCATTAAAACATTTGCTAAATAGCCCCCATGTGTTGAAACATGAATATACAAATAATGAAAATTTAAACTATACTATAACATAAAATATGAATTTATTAATTTTTTCTATGCATAGTGACCTTTTCAGACACCCCACCCTTTATATTCTCACACAAATAACTAATCTATATTGAGACCTTTTTTTCAATTTCTTTTACAACTTGAGAGAGAGGATAAATCTCCTAAATGTGGGTCATATTAAAAAAAAAAACAAAACCTGTTTTTGGTCTATTCTAATGGAGGTATGCAAAAGAAGTATAAAAACAATTGAAATAAAGTTAGATTTCTTCCAGGTGGTGATCCAGGTTAACACAAAATACCATGTGATGACTGTGAAGAGCCCGTCCGGCACTTCTACAGATTTTGAGAGTAGTTTGTTCATTACCATTGATATGAAGAGAAATTTATTTAAACTAATTTATTTGTTTAAACTGTAGTTGTGGACATGCTAAAACTATACTTTTTTTTTCTTTTTTTAAACCAGGATAATTGTGAACACATTGAAAATAGGTGGGAAATAGTAATATTTATCTTTCTCCTATTTTTAACTCATATATTCAATCTTTGGATCAGGGAATCACTCATAATATGGCAGAAATAGTATAGGAAAGATTTCCTAAGCAAATTGATCAGTCATGCAGGCAGTTTTTAATACATTTGTGAAGATACATTTGTACTGCAGCCATGCATTGAATACTATTAACAGTGAAATATCAGGGATGATGTGGAGAAAATATGTTCTTTTTACAAAAGTAAAAATGATTGAAAAAATTTTAAAATTCAGAGAGAAATCTAATAATAATACATAAAAAATTACGTGACATTTCATTTTTACTAAGAAACACCCCTCCTTCTCATTAACGTATCATTTTAAGGTATAAGTTTTTACTGATAAAAACAGTACAGAATTGGATTTATTACATATCTCATTATCTGATGGTATTTGAAAGCTGAAAACTTAATCTTTTTATATAATTGCTTTTTTATAAAGCTTATCTCCTTACTTTAGATCCTTCCCATTTGTTCTAACTGTAATTTTTTTGTTTTTGTTACGTAGATAGTTTCTATATTGCTTAAGTTGGAGCTATTAGTGTGCCTATCACCCAAATTTTTTATAAAAATTATTTCCTTACATTACATCCTTCCCATTTGTTCTAAACTATAATTTTTAAATTTTATAATATTAAGGGATTGCAAATGTTTTTGTTACATAGATAGTTTTTATATTGCTTAAGTTTGGAGCTATTAGTGTACCAATCACCCGAATAGTGTTCATTGTACCTGCTAGGTCGGTTTTTACCTCCTCTCCTCCCCCAGCTTCTTCGTTTCCAATAACTTTTACTTCTCTCTGTACCCATGTGTGTCCATTGATTAGTTCCAAATTATTAGAGAGCACTCGTAGTGTTTATTTTTCCATTCTTAAGATACTTCACTTAAGATAATGGCCTCTAGTTACACCTAAAGTGGTTCAAAAGGCTTCATTATTTTTTTAATGGCTGAATAGTACTCCAAATGGTGTGCTTGTTTGTGTACGGATGAGTGTGAGTGTATTACACTTTATTAATCCACTCATGAATTGATGAACATGTAGATTGATTCCACATCTTTGCAATTTCAAATGGTGCTGCAATAAACACTTGAGTACTGGTGTCTTTGTAGTATAATGACTTGTTTTCCTTTGGTAGATGCTGGATAGAACAAAAGGTCATTTTTTTAGTTCTTTGAACAGTCTCCATACAGTTCTCTACAGAAGTTATACAAATTTGTATTCCAATCAACAGTGTATGTTTTTTCTTTCTGCATCCAAAGGTAGTATCTCACTGTAGTTTAATTTTCATTTCCCTGACGATTCCTGATGTTGAACATTTTTTCATGTTTTCTCTTTATTTGAAAAGTTTCTGTTTGTGTCTTTTGCCCACTTTTAATGGGGTTGTTTGTTTTCTTCCTGCTGATTTGCTTGAGTTGTTTGTAGATTCTAGATATTAGCCCTTTACCAGATGCATGGTTTGCAAATATTTTCTCCTATTCTGTAGGTTGTCTATTAACTGTTTACTATTTCCTTTGCTGTGCAGAAACATTTTAATGTAATCAATGTGCACAAGTAGCATTTGTAAGTACTGATAACAGCCATACAAAGTCAAATCAAACACACAATATTATTAGTTTTTTCTTTTTATTGCAGTATTTTTTTGAGGGAGCAAAACTTTTTGAGGGGGACTTTTTTTTTTTTTTGCTTCTCTTCCCCCTTCATTTTTCTCCCAAAATTGCTGCTGGTGGGTAAAAAAAATACTAACGCTGAACTGCAGTGGAGGGGATGGGCACTGGGCACCAACAATAAACTAATCTCTTACAAAGACAAGGGCAAGCAGGAGGAGAAAAGCTAAATATCATTTTAAATTTCTATGAAGAAAATATAATACTGAGGACAATACCAAGGAGATTAAAGACGGCTATAAAGAGAACTACAACACAGATGACTTAGACAAATGGAAAATGTATCATCCTCATGGATCAGTAGAATCAGTATTGTTTAACTATCCCTACTACCCAAAGGGATTTATATATTCAACACAATCCCCTTCAACATACCAATGTCATATTTCAGAGATCTAGAAAAAAATAATTATGTGCTTAGTTTACAACCAAAAAGAGAACCCAAATAGCCAAAGCAATCTTAAGAAAACAGAACAATTCTGGAGGCATCACATTATCAGACTTGAGACCCTACTACATGAATATAGTAACCAAAATAGTGTGGTTTTAGTACAAAAATAGAGACTTAGACCACTGGAACAGAAAAGAGAATGTGGACATAAAGCCATCCACCTACAACCAACTGATGTTCTACAAGGTGGGCAACAGAAAACATTGGTGAAAGGAAGCCCTATTCAATAGATGGTGCTAGGAAGATGGGAGAGCCACTTGCAGAAGAATGAACAGAACCCCTACTTCTCACTACTTACAAACATTAATTGAAGAAGGATAATAGACTTAAATGTAAGGTGGGAACCATACAAAATCTAGAAGAAAATATAAGAAAAACCGTCCCAGACATCAGCCCAGGCAAAAAACTTACAACTAAGACCAAAAAGAATAAGAAAACAGCATAAGTAAATAAATGGGACTTGATTAAATCAAATGTTAACTTCTAGATAATAATTTTGCTCTATTATTTCTTGTAGACAACCTTGTTGATAAGTTTTTACTCTTTAGTCTAAGAGGCTAGCTGTTTCCCAAATTTCTGTTCAGAAGTTATAATACAGGATGACCACAAAGTTCATATGCAATTTAAAATAGTTTAACATAGTAAATTACACACTAACTTTATCCCCACCCTATACTTTAATTTTTTATGAAATAGCTTATCCTGATAAAACACTGTAAATCCAACCCATTGTTACCAATGTCTGTCATTTATTGAATGCTGATATCTTTTACATAAATTAGTACTTCATAAAAGAATGGCTAATATATTTGTATTACTAATAGTTTTAAAACTATGCTTTTTATTTTTGAAATTATAAATTATGATCTCACTTCCAGCCCCTTTATTATAATACTTTGGATGCAGTATAATCTGTGTATCAAAATGTAGTCAGAGCAAAGGCATTATCAAATCAAAAAAAAAAAAAAAAGGAAATGAGTGTAATCCTAGCACTCTGGGAGGTTCAGGCAGGTTGACTGCTTGAGCTCAGTAGGTGGAGGTTAGCCTGAGTAAGACAAGACCTCATCTCTAAAAACAGATGGATGTTGTTGCCGGCATCTGAAGTCCCAGCTACTCCGGAGGGTGAGGGAAGAGCATCGCTTGAGCCCAAGAGACTGAGGCCTCTGTGAGCTGTGACACCACAGCACTCTACCCAGGGCAACAAAGTGAGAGTCTGTCTAAGTAAATAAATAAATAAAGTAAATGAAACTTTATGTTTAAATATATGCAACTAGTTGGGCTAGTGTCGTGTGACAATATTCTGGATTAATCCAGTAGCATATGTGACAGTTGTGTTGTTTTGTTTTGTTTTGCTTTGGTTTAACTCTTCTATTACTTGGAAAAAATTGTCTGGGTTTTTCGATTCTTGGCTTGTAGCATATGCTATACATTCACAATGTTGTGACCCAGCAAAATCTTCCTACAAACATATAAACGATAGAGTTCTCAATTTTCCATAGAAACAGAATCTTGAGTTAATGTGGTGAAATAATGTTCATCACTAACATGCCTGATTTTAGTGTATGTAAAGAGATTTTAAAAGTTAATTTTCATGATAAAGGATGTGATCCCAGGAAAGAGAATATTGTAAAAGCCACAGTGGGCAAATGAAGCTTAAGGGAGCAGTTTGTAGTGATCAGTAAGAGGAACAGAGAATAAGAGGACTTCCTTTCAGAGAGTAAAGAGAGGACCAAAAGCTAGCATGAAAAGGAACTTTCTATTTAGAAAGAAATTGCCAGTACCTCCATGTTATAAGGTAATTTATCGTCTACCTTGATACCTCATTTGTTTTGCTTTGTTTTAATTCTTCTATTACTTGAAAAAAAATGCCTGGGTTTTTAGATTCTTGTCTTATACAATGACATGTTGTGTCATTCACAATGACATTCACAATGTTGTGACCCAGCAAAATCTTCCAACAAACATATAAACGAAAGAGTTCTCAATTTTCCATAGAAACAGGCCTTGATACCTCATTACTAATACAGTCTGGGAATTCCAAATTTGGTTTTCTTTTGCAAATAACTAACATTCAGTTAATTTCTTATTTTGAAGAGGGAAGAGCAAGAGCTATAAAGAAACTTCCTACAGAGGAATTTTGATGCAAAATAATTTTTGTCTAAATTTAGTAATGCTTATCAAATTTTACAATAGCAAATGTGAGTTCATCATTCTTTATGCAATATTAAGAATTCTGAATTGTGTTTAGCCTGCTTAATTCTATAGTAAAACTAAAGTTCAATTAAATAATGCTAGCGAATATTATTTAGTAATAAAATTACATAAATATGGCATGTACTGGTTGGTTTCCAAAGGAGCCTATCTGAATATGTTTAGACCTGTGGTGAGTGATGAAGGCTTGTCTATACAGGTTCAGTTTCATACCTGAGCCAATCGGAATCTGGGGAAACAGTGTCTTCAAAACTACTTCTTCACACAAGTATGGAGCATATACTATTGAATGATCTGCTTTAAACCCAGGCATCGATAGAGTTGGGGATTTAGCTGCTGCTTCTCTTTCCCTAAAGAGTTATATCCCAAGGTTAGGGAGGAAGTTAAAATTAAAGAAATGAGTATGACAGAGAGATGAGTAGGAGGTTTCTCAAATTCTGAAAAGGGAAGTCTGACGGGCAAACAAATGTGTAAAAAGAAGAAATCAATATTAGAAAAGCAGAGTTAGGAAGACAGAGATGAACCAGGGAAATGTCTGCTTAGAACTAGTGCCTCGACTTCTGTGTTGGGTTCCAAACCACATAAGGGTTCATGCATAGGCTAACTGAATAGAAATATTCCAGGCCAGCCTAAACTGTAGGTTTGGTTCCTCTTCTGGGTTATTCACAAATCGAGCCCACTGAAATCCATTCTTTGTCTGGGGACATTACTCCCCAGGCCTAGGTTTTACAAAACTTCTCACTAACCACCTTCCATCCCACTTCCCCATGAGTCCTGTTCCCACCTTCATGAGAGCCTAGACTTTGACCTGTCATTATACCAGAGTAAATATATATATTTAACTATTTTCTTAGTCATTGTTCTTTTATAAAATTTAAAATTGTGTGAAAAGTATGTTATATTCTTTTCCATAGCGTTAGGCACATTTATAAGAAGCATACCTATTTGGAACAAATCACTAATTCAGGAACTACCAGATAACTAGTATCATTATATTCCTTTTTTTAACCCACTCCCAATATTTGGTATTTTATCATTTTGATCTTTTAATCCTTTAATCTGAAAGAAAATATCAAAGGTAACATAACCAAGTTACCCAATAAATATTATTTTTCTAACACTTTAAATTTCACTTTACTAAAACTGAATTAAATGTTGATGATATTTCAAACTGACAGATTTTTATTGTGCCTCTTCTTTCTACCACAGGTCAATCTCCAAATAGAAATTTGAAGATTTGTTTTCCCATAATAGATCTAGTTAGAATAACTGAAGACTACTTAATGTTTTCCATAGATGTATGTAATCGTCTCATAAGCTGAGTTTCCAAATGAGGTTGCTAGAGGGAATGGCAGGCGGAAATAGAAATAAAATAAACAATCTTTCTCACCTACACAAACACACACATGCACACACACAAAGCTCCAAAGCACTTCAAACATAAGATCATCTTTTGCTTTACTTTTTTGTTGCTTGTTTACTTTGCCTTCTGGAAATCTTGCACAATCTATTAGCTTTTTCTCTTTAGATGTTTGAAGGACATGGAATGTACTCCTATCTTTTAAAAAACTCATGTTGATTCTCAGAACAGAACTGATGTGTGCTGGTTGGCCACACACTTATATTGTTATATACAGTTGCTTCACAAATAATAAAATAAAAAAGAAATTTAGAAAACAAGCACAGTGCAAATAGCTCCCTTCACTAACCTTATTACTTAATGATTAAACTGGAAAATACTTAATAATGAGTGTTGATTTATCACTGTTGAAGCAGTAATGGTTACTAGGAGAATTTTCAAGTTAATTACAGAGACCAGAACTTTCCTTCTTGACGAAGGCTGGTTAGACGTGATCAATGGCGGAATGACCAGAAAGACTGGAGGAGGGAACAGGAGACACAGGTTTCAGTTCTGCCTTCACCAGCAGCCTGGGGTTTTGGTTAAGCCCCTCATATCTCTGTTCTCTTTCTTTGCTTACTCAGTGACGACATCACGCTGCCCTTGTGTGGGCGTCTTTCCATGTGACTGTTAATGTTGTGTGCTTTTACTCTGCTGCCAAATAAAATGATCTTTGTATTGTCTCTTTTTTGTATTATTTATACTTCTATTACTTTCATCAGTATCCATGATGAAGAGCTAAGCATGCAACATTTTGCAGATTGAGATTCCCCAGTCACAGTGGACCATATATCAAACCATTGAGAGAAATAATCGAAATGAAAAATACATTACAATATAGCAAAGCATTGACAAAGTGTGAAATTATAACAAAGAAGGATACAATCTCTCCTTATTAACACTGAACAAGCTTTTCAGGGGAGTATAATGTCATGAATCATTTCAGTTTCCACGTTTTAAATATAGAGAAATTTAATTTAGTTCATAGAAAAACACTGAAGTTAATTAAGCCTTTTTGATACAGTTTCTACAAGGAATAGTCATGGCCAGGAGAAGGAAGAAATAAAGGTGGATAAATGGCTGTGATGAGAACACTGATCCGTGAATCCTCGACTCCACAGACAACTGTCCCACAATGAAAACAAAACAGCTTTCAATGCCTGAAAGTAACAGCTGGTTCCTTGACTTTATTGCTTTCTCTCTTCTTTAAGAAACAGTTGAGGTTCAGTGGCATGATCATAGCTCACTGCATCCTGGAACTCCTGGGCTGAAGCAATTCTCCTGAGTCCTGGGACTACAGGCATGCACCACCACACCCTATTTTTTTTTTTTTAATTTGTAGACAGGATCTTGCTATGTTGCTCAGGCTGGTCTCAAACTCCTAGCCTCAAGCAATCTTTCTACTTCAGCCTCCCAGAGTTCTGGGATGACAGACATGAGCAACACGTGCCTGGCCTGAATTTTTGTTACATCTGAGGAAGACTCAAGGACTATGACTTCTGATAATTTTACAAAATATTACAGCCACTCGCTGGGGTGTTTTACATGTGTTCCATATTTCAAACAGAGATTTTCTAATGTTACTTTCAGCTTAGAGATTAGTACAAAAGGACAAAAATTTGATAATAAATGTAGTTAATAAAGGCCTTAAGAAAGTATGCCACTAAAATTACCTTTATTTATTAAAAATACAAAGATGAATAGTTTTTTTTAAAAGATGACAAAACAGTGTGTATCACATGCTGTCATTTTCTTAAAATGGAATGTGTTTTTAAACTCATACACAATCATGTACACACTTGTATATGCATGGTATTTTTTTTTCCAGCAAAACATATAAGAACCTTTAATAATGATTACCTCTGAAAGGGAGGACTGGAGATATAAGATAGGAAGATAGGATGGAACTATTTTTATTTGTTAATCTTTTACATGATCTGAGTATTTATAATATGTATAATTATTTTTAAATAAACTACTAGCACAAAATTTTTGGAACAACAGTGCTACTACCAAACTGTAGAAGAGATACATCTTCTAACAAAGCAATTTATTTCACATTGAGCAAGTAGGAAACTTAATTAGATATAATTCCTATGACATTTTAAGAAAATAGTTATAATCATTTTTATGTTCCTTGTTTCTCTTTCCCTTCTTTGGCTACCTGGAATCATTCTAATTTGTCACAATAAACATATAAACCTATTGGATTCTAAATGATCACTCTAATTAGCGTTTTTAAATATTAGTCCACATTTAAGTTAAATTTAAAATGATTTTGCATGTTTAAATTTGCATTTTTAAAATGAGTTTGCTTCTTAATTCATGTTCTGAAGTTTTTTGCAAGTGTAAAAGGATAAACATAAATAACTACTAAAACATTTCCCAAATATATAGTTAGCAAAGGACCATACGTTCTTCATTGAAAACATTTTAAACATGGGATGACAAACAGGTGAGTATGTGAAGAAAATGTGATAAAATGAATTGGAATTTTGTATCAGTAATAATTTTCTGACTTTAAAGATTGTAGAACCACATTTAACACAGTGGATTATTTTGAAAGCTTGCAGTGTAATATTCCTGGAGAAATATTTTCTTGTAACCTCAATAATTTGATCATAATCAAATTAATCCGGGAGTGGTGTATACTTATACTCATTCTTAGATTCATAATATAAATAAGCTTTGTTAATTTCTGATATAAAAGAATCTTCTTAACATTGGTTAATCTTATGTTTAACTTGAGACATTTAGAGAATCAGTTTCTAGGAAACAAAGTTTAGAAATAAAATATATTACATGATTGAAACCCAGTATTCAGATTTAGGATTACTTATTTCCAATACCTTCTAGAACTGAACTTTTGCATTAGCAGGAAAAAAAAAAAAATATATATATATATATATATTTATATCCCTGAAGAAAGCATGTAAGATTTCTGTATGATTTGGAATTGATTTTAACCAAATTTTAATTGTAAGCTTGCTCAACTATAGATCATTGTAATTTTGGAAAGGCAATCAACAATAATCATATTATTGTTATTTTTTGCCTGATACGTTGAATACTTTGCACCTCGCAAAAGGAAACTAGAGGCCTAAGGGATTTTCAAGAATATTATCTCACTACACTGAATATCAAAAAATTGTACTGCCAAACTGTTTTCATCAGTTGTAGAAAATTTTACAATATTGTAAAACTTTTTTATTATTATAATTAGTGGAATGACTAGACAAATGGAGATTATTAAATCCTGTTTCTTTGTTGGAGGTTCATGACAGCAATTTAAAACACAAAACTCTGTGAGGCATAGTCTTGACCCTCCTAGAAATCCTTGCAACATCCATGTTGTTTCTTTTTGATTATAGTTTTATAAAACACATATATATATAGAGAACACCTGATTCAAAGAGACACCACTTGGCCAAAAGCCTTCTTTAGCTATTATCGCTGCCATTTTTTCTGAAACATGGTAAAACTTATTTTATGAGTTTCCAGAAACTCATAAAACTCATAAAATGATTCTCTTATATGATGACAGTCCCAGTAATGGTGTCTTACTTTTAGATTGGATTCTGGCATCCAGAAATCCAAATTGTTCTGCTTTCCTGGCCCTCTTTTGTATCTGACATTTTGTTTCCCGATACTGAAGCATTAATTCAAAAGAGATTAGACTTTAAGACAAATGAAAGAAAAGATACTAAAATTTAAGATGTGGAGTAAAAGTGTCTTGTTTTCATTTATATAACAAATACCTGCCTGGGAATAATCAACAACCCCAGAATATTTTTGCTGACCTCACTTGTCGAGTACTGAAGCAAGGCTGATTGGAGTACAAAGAGTTTGCAATTTGTGAGCATGCATAGTCCAGGAAGGGCACTGCAAAACCTCTCACATTGCAATAGTAATCTTAATAACTGCAAGAGCTAACAAACAAAAAAAATCTTTGTGTTCTTTTTTACCAAATAGTTCTAGCCTGTTTTGTCAAGAGCACATATTAGTATCCATGTACTATGGTACTTACACTAGTAGCCAGCGCCTACGGTACTTGCAAGTGTGGTGACAGCATGTAGTATACCTGAATGTATATGTTATTCCTACCCAACTCAACCTACTAAAAAATGCAGAATGGTTTGGGGCACTGGGTTGATTGTGTTCAGTTTATGTGCCCGTATGCGTCCACAGCACGTGACTGGCTGCCTGGGTTGGTCTGTGTCTGAGATGTTAATACCTGAAATGGACACGTGAGGATGAGAAAGTTGGCATCATTAAGACCTTTATGTGCTGCAGAATACACATCATGGTCTGGAAACTACTAACTTCCCTCCCAAATGACTCGGCTTTTCTATATTCCTAGTGCCATCTTCAACAGGCCCATTGACATTTCTCTGCTCCTTTGTTGCCATTTACATTTTATGAGGCCTGGTGGATTTCCGTTGAATCCTTCAAGGTACGCTGGCTGACTTTATAAAACAGGCCTTTGACCCAGAGGAGTTTTAGAAAGTTATCAGTGCTTTTAAGAAAACACAAGACATGAAGCATTCCACAGCATACTGAAAATAATTTTCCTTATTTCATAGGTACATTGCATACGGTTAGATCTATAATACGTATCCTTATGGTCTTCTCCCACAATCCATAAATTCATTGACCCATGCAAAGTCGTTTAGGTAGGGAAACTTTTTTTTTTTTTTTCAAGATTCATTGCAGCCACTCAAAAAGTGTAACAAGTCAATGGTTATATTTTGGAAATTTTTCAAATGATTTAGTAGCTTGTTGAAATTGCACTTGTTTTTTCTGAAGCCATCATGGTGGCCTTGTAAAGTTTTGCTTTATATACTAGTTGACATTTTCATTAATGTGGGAAGTAGTAATAGTTGTATGAAATAAATGCATAAATGCAGGGTAGGTAATGAAGAACATGTTTAACTGAGTCCTTTTTTTTAATAACTTTTTAATTATAAGCACAGTAAATAAAGCACACATCTCATTCCAAAAACTTATTCCCAAAGCTTATCATAATTTAACAATCAGAATTTGATAGGCTCCCATTTCCCACATACAGAGGTTTCTTTTTCTTGCTAAGTTGTTTCTTTTCATGTAAAGTTGTTTAATATACTTATTTGTGTTCAAGTGACTCTTCCATATAATTTCTCTATTTTTAGATTATTCTCTTGAAAAATATACTATTCTCTTACTAAAAGTTAAAAGCAATTAACTGAATATGACCCAGGATTCTGTTATCATGTTACTTAGGACATTTTATTGAAGTAACCGGAGCCTACAGGATCTAGCTTAAGTAAAATGAAAGATATATAATGAGGGTAAAAGAACTCTGTTACTAACAGAGATAATAAAACTGGGACTTAAGACTTGGGAACTAATTTGAATCAAAGACATGAAACCTGTTTTGTCTCCATTTTTCAGCTTTTCTTTCTTTTTATTTGCTGCCTTTTGTCTTCCATTTATTTCAATTCTAACTTATTTCAATTCTAAGGCTATATGGCAGTCAATAGTTCCTTGATTTATTTCCCCTCCATTCAATAAGCCAACTGGCATGATTTTTCTAGTTCTAAATCATGGGGAAAAGATATGATTGGCTCACATGTGATGAGGTGCCCACTGAAGACCAATCTGCTATGCTTGAAGGAGAGGAGGGGAAGTTGGCAGATTTCTGTATAGTTTCGATGCTAATAGGACTGGAAAGCAAAATAATTCTTGCTTACAGAATTTTAAAATTTGGCTTAATATTTATGGGGTATCCATTATAAGCAAGCCATTACATATAACTGCTGTGTTGGATAAAGATGAGCAAAATACAGTGTCTCCACTGAAAGAGTCTAAGGGGGTAAGGCAGCTGTACAAAACATTAGAGTACACTGCAGACCAAGAATGGAGTTGGATGATGATCAGAGGGAGAAATAGGAAGTTAAGGGGCAGAAGGTATGATCCTTCTGAGACTGTTTAAATAGAAGAGATCAGGATATGTGCGGGGTGCAGGGGGGGGCACAAAAGGAATGTTGGATCATGCTAAAGGGGCAGAACTGAACCTGGAAGTGTGTAGGCACTGAGGGAGCAAAGTTTTAAATTTGTAGAAGGACAAGGGGATGAAAAATGGGATAAGATTATTTAGAACTTAAATAATCTGTTTCCTACAAGACACAAACAACAGGCAGGTAAATACATTAATACACACAGAGTTTTTAAGTAGAATTGCTTTGCTTTCTGGTGGACTTCATAACATTTTAGATATTCTTCAGCAAGATCTACTATCTCTCAGTTAAAATAGGATGTAACCATCGCATCTCCACTGCCCAGTCCTCTATTTCTTTAGTTTCTCCCCTCCCTTGATGCTAATGATGTCAGCAATTATTGGCTGGGATAACTACATAGATGATATTTAAGGAAAAGAGCTTATCCTCTTAAAGATTACAGTACCTTTCCAAGGATCATGGCCTCTGGAGACATTTCTTAGCAGTTTTATAGTTTTTTGTTAAATGCTACCATATGAGATAGTACTTTTCCATAAAAAAACCTATGTATGCCTCGAGTGGCATTACAGTGTTAAGTTTCTGTTTATAGGCCTTAATGCAATTTCAGCTCATGGCAACAGTTTTCCTATTGCAAATGAATTAATTTTTTTAAATTACATTTTTTGAGAGACTATTTTAAATGTGCTATAGTTAGAATGTGTAACTATTCCCAATTTCCCATTTTCTTCTAAAATTTATAATTCAAATAAAAATATAATAAAGTGTGTCTCCTAAGATTGTACTTTGTGAAATGATTATGGTCATTTTTCTGTCCCTTGATGTTCATAAATTTTTTTCTTAGTATTTGTCCTTCTATCTAACTACAATGTGTTTAAAATTAACAGATAGAAATCTTACTTTTTTAAAAGTTTTCATTTTTGTTCATCCTTTGTAAACATTCTTTTGAAAATCAAAATGTTTATTTTGCAAGTTGTACAAATGTATACATGAAGTGAACCTATGCGAAGTACTAGAATTGTTTTATAATACAAAATTGTATGAACATATGTTATGTTGAATAGCAAAAACTGATAACTACAAATTGAAATAAGTGACTAAAAACATTATGTAAGTTAGAGAGGTAATGGATTCAAACTTATCCATTTAAACTTACAGCTATTACTTCTTGTTATTTAATATGACAATAATACATCCACATGGCAGGTAATAGATTTTATTTTTCAGTACCAATTTTTCCTCAAATAATCCTGCCTACAATTTTCAATAACAACAAAAAAGCAATAAATTAACCACTCATCCACAAATTCAAAACTATTTTATGTCACTAATGTCCTAATATCTTTTTAAGAACTTTTGTTTTCAAATATAGTTTCACTTTAAATGCAAATAATAATTCACCCAATTTAATGATGCTTTTTTTTAAAAGTTGAACTTCTGTTTTATAAATGAAATTATTTTCCAGCATAAAATATGCCCAAAATGATGGTTTAGATTATCGTTTTAAATTTATTTTTTAATGTCTCTTTCTTTTTTTATGTCTCTTTTTAAATAATGTGTTCAACAGGTATTTATTGTATGACCACCCTGGGTCAGCGACTGTGCAAAATTGGATTCTGGGGATAGAGTGGTGAATAAAACATGGTCTATGAAGCTCTTATTTTGGTGGAATGGTGGTTCTTAAACTTGGACATGCACTGGAATCACCTCAAGAACTTACTATTTTTTTTATTTTTGGAGAGCCTATTAAAACGTAGATTATTGGGCTAACATATAGAGTTTCAGATTTGGCATTTCCTATGTGGGGTCCAGAATTTGCATTTCTATCAAGTTCACATATGTTGATGATGACGCTGGTCCTGGGACAACATTGGAAGAACTGCTGTGCTACAGGAGGCAGTGCTAAGTTCCAGGGCTTGATCGGCCTACCAACTACTGACCCAAGCTCACTGCAAGTGACTTTTTCATTATTTCCAGTGTGAAAAAAATGCACATTCATTATTCTTCCCCCCCAAAAAAATGCTTTCTAAAAATGCAATCTGCCCTGTGGGTAGCACACAAATTATATAATATCTTATTAAATTATCAAGGAATTTGCAAGGTCAAAGAAATATAATTTTCAAAGGCATTACTTTGTTTATCCCTGTTAAAATGTATCATCAGCATTATGGCCTGATTTCCAATTTAATCATCACTTTATTTTAACATAAAGCTTTTCTTCCTGATCTTTTGGTGGCCATCCAGTTTTCTGGAGTCTTTTAAATGTGATGGCCAGTGCTTCATTTATTGCAATAATTAAGATGGATAGCAGCATGCCAGCTGGAATGACTACTCTTGTGTTTATTGTATAAATTATTTTCCTAGGATGAAAGCCTCTTTCATGGCTTTGCTTTGGTCATATCTTTTGTACACTAAACCATTAACCATAGCATGTTTAGGGGAGCTATTTGTAAAGAGGTTGTTAATATTTACCAATTTTAATCACCATTAATCCATGTCTACATTTTTCTTAGCAGTGGAGATTGCCTGTTACTTTGCTCCTTCTGCCAAGAGCAGGGAAAATAAAAAGCCTTCTAGGACTCATAAGTCTTTTTTTTTTCTTTTTACTACCTTCACACTTCTTTTATTTTGTCCCCCTTCTCAACCTTTTTACTTGTGAATCTTAAGTGACTTTGGGTGATTCACTTGAAATATGTAGAAATGCAGTCCCAAATGTGAATTTCTTATAAGGCATGTTTGAAACTCCTCTAAAACACAGATAGTAAGAGATTTTTTATCATTTTGTGAATGCTACTTGAGTTTGGTAGTCTTTTCAATTTCAAAAATAAATATATCTCAGTTCAACAGAAATTATTCAAATAAAGTTTTGATGCTGATTGTGTTATTTCTGTATCCATCACGTACCCAATGCATTTCAGTAAATATTTGCTGACCTGACTATTTTTATTCTTTACACGTTAGCTTCCAAGGAAATTGCATGTCTGTTATCTTTCTGAGAATTCGTATAGTTATTATTGCTATATTTAAAATATTCATCTTTTAAACTGTGTAGCTCTGAAAACATAAGTAAAAGCATAATGTTATATCAGAATATTTAGTCATTATCCATATGTCAAATAACTAACTGTTAAAACAATTCATAGTAACTAATAAGGCATATGTAGTAGCAATAAGTAAATATTGCTATACATATATGCATGTATTAATATTAGGCCTAATAGATTTATTGTCTGCAGTTCTCTAAATTATTTATCAGACTTCTGTATAAAACTGTTAATGAAATAAGTGGAAGACTAAACTCAGTTATTTTCATTAATGTTAATTTCATAGTCTTTGATGATTTAATGTTATATCCTGAAACTCTTACGTTTTGGATCACTCTTTCGGGCTGTCCTATTCTGACCACCCAAACCACGAAAACCTGCCCTCCCTGAAAAATCTAAAAGAGCTGGTCAGTTCACACAAAGACAACAAAAGCCACTCTGTTAGGAAAACTTTGGCTCTTTTACAGCAGTCACCACTGGCCTGAGAATACAGAGCCTTCTAACTCCCAAGTAAAATTAACTCGGTTAGCAGACTGCCTCCATCTCTTTATATAGAAACTGTTCTGCAAAAGTAGGAAATGCAACCTAAACCTCTTTAGGTTTAATATTTTTTAATTAACATTTAATATTAATTAATATTAAATTAATATTTTATTCTTTTTTAAATAATTTTATTGAATCATAATTCTGTACATTGGTGCAATCATAGGGCATGATTCATATACATTCAGAAATGTTTTGATTGTACTGTTACAGATAGCCTTCATGGCATTTTCTTGATCACTATATAAAGACATTGATACTCTACCTTTAATAAGTTTCACCAGTACCCTGCTAAGATGCACCGTAGGTGTGTTCCCACTAATTGCCCTCCCTCTACCCATC
>CAUYON010001279.1:0-12596 GCA_963573935.1 Arctocebus calabarensis
TGGAAAGGAAAATCAAACCTTCCCACTACCACACACCCAGTGTACAACGTTGGAAAGTCCTCAGGTGATTGGCCCAGTTGAAGAGGTACCAATCAATTGTCCCAGCCAGTACCAACCTCAAATCAAAGAGTTGAAAAGTCTCTGGCGACTAGACAGCAGACGTCTGCTGGCAGCTTTAGTATAACTCGTTCCAGTGTTCTATGAGTTCAGGAGGCCCCCCGCCCAGCCAGTAAATTAGCCTGGGAAGGTTGATGCCTCTTTCCCCGCCTTGCCCCTCTGTCGCTCCCAGTCTCTGGTAACCCTGCAGGGCTGTGGTCCAGTTCCCTCCAATGAGCAGATGCTGTAGAGGTTTGCACCTGCCTAGGTCACACGGGGCTCTGTGGCTCCTCAGCCAGTCCACCAGTTATGTCGGTGTTGGCAGGGTGGGAGGTGAGGCCTGACAACCTGGGTACTTGATAGGGGCTGGGGCGATTCACTCAGTTCCAGCCCTGTCCCTGATTGATGTAAAGTAGATAAACAAGCTGATAGAACAGAGCAAGTTTGCAGAATTTCTGCCCTGTGAAAGAGATGCTGGACTGCTAATAGTCCTGACTTAGTCTGTGAACTTCAGCCCTTTGTCTCCGCTGTCATCCCCTGAGGGTGTGGCCGAAATTTAGCAAAGCTTTGGTCCGCTTCGGCCAGCCACCTTTCGGCTCACTCTCTCACTGCTCTTAAGCTGGGAGAACAGCACAGACCAGCAGCAACCCACGCCCTGTCCACACCCCTCGAGAAAGTGTTCAAGAATCTGGACTCCGTGGGGGACAGACCTCTAGACCTCAGGGTGAGAGTGGAGGGGAGTGCCGGGAGTTCCAACTTTCAGGTAGAGAATATATACAGCTTTATGCCTAGGAGGAGAGTGCTGCGGCACAGGGAAAGGAGGTCCGGTTTTTAGAGGGTCTCTCCCATGCGGTAGAGTGGGAGGACATCTGAACTCTGCTCACTGTTTGTATGGAGGTATGGAGTATACTGCGAGCTGTTCTCTTGGGGAGAGGGACTCCCGTCCGCTTGGTGATGTGCTCTGTACCTTTTATTTGTATTGTTGTGGTCGCAGGTCGCTCCAGCAGGGTTGATGTGCGTTCCTTGACCTTGTCTCTTGGCTCAGCTCCAAACTGTTGGCTTTCTCGCTAAATTTCTGTCCTTTAACTCTCCTTCTAGATGGGAGTGCCTGCAGAAAGCTGGCTACAGACTGCCATCTTGGTTCCTCCCCACATGACTAGAATCTTGAGTGCTCTTCAATACAGTTGAAATGGGAAACAGAGTCATGAAAAAAATTTAGAGATATTAGAAAATAAGTGATATAAGATCGGGTATTCCTTCAATAAATATAATTCTGGCAAGCGGGTGGAAAACATACTGATGTTCACAAGAATGGAATGAAGTAGATATCTTTAGACTAAAGAATGGCTTACAAAACTTACACTTAAATAATAGTGGCAGTAGGAGGGAAATTGATTGGCTTGTCAGTATGTTTTAAAGAAAAAGTCTACAGAATTTGCTGACAAACTGGCTGAGAAATATAAGATGTACATGTCTAGAATATCTTCAGGGGTTAGGAATGATGAAGTTATCTAGTGGATTGGAGAAAACTGAGAAAGAAAAAATATGAGTTAAGGAGAAGATCAGGATTTAGATTTTGACTTGTTGGCTTTGAAATTACTGAGACTTTTACAAGGAAATATCAGACAGGAAAATAGATACAACTGCAATTTGAATACTGGTGGAGTTTAAAATACTGGTTCTGGATGAGATTATGGAGAAAGAGAAGTAAGAAGTATTAGAGTTTCAAGGAATGAGTCTCAAGGCTCTTCAAATTTAAACATTAGAAGATAATGAAGTATCACCAGCAGATGCTGATAAATTAGGGACAGAGTGGTGACCAGAACAAATGAAAGGAAGTATTTCAAGGAGTCATCAGCTAGCTTAAATGTTTGTATAATTTGTATAAAAATGAAGCCAGACAACACCAGTTTTAGCAACATAGAAGTTATGGGTATTAGAGCAGATTAACAGCAGTTTTACTAAAGTTAGGCCTAACAAAGTTTGATTGTGGTAAACCAAAAAGGAATGGGAGGAGGAAAAGTAAATACAGCAAATGTAAGCAATTCCTTAAATGAGTTTTTCAACAAATATGAAGAAAGAAACTAGATTTGAAGTCATAAAATGTTTTATGAGGGTTTAAGATACGGAATATTGCAGCATGTTGGTAAAATGATGACAATACAGATGAGAAGGAAATATTGATGATATAGATGTAAAATGAGTTTATTGCAGAAGTCACATCTTTAAGTAGGAGGAATCCAGTGTGCCAGTAGAAAGATTTTCCTAAAAGAGCAATGTGAATAAAGGAACAGAGGGGTTAACTATGGTATAGATTCAATAAAAGTCGCAGATATGGCTTTGGGAGTACACAAAAGTAATTTTTGTTTTGATAACTGCTTTTTCAGTGACATGAGAAACATACATATTAGTGAAGGGTCAAGAGTTAGGTAGTAGATATGACAGTTTGAGAAAAGAGTGGAAATTGTTTCTGATATAGGAAAAGCACGGCTAGGGAGAATAATCAGAATTACTGGGCAGGGATAAAAATTCATTTGAAGGTAACACTTAAAAAATATGATGTGAGTGGTGGTTGTTTATTTTTCTCCATTTACACTTAGATGTTTCTGATGTCGAGTAGATAAAAAGAAGTTATCAATCTGGGTTAAACGTATATGCAGTGAAAGAATTCAATAGTAAATGTGTTTGAGACGGCAGATAAAATATCAGGATGTGGGGATGTCTGAAGATTCTCAAGTACTGTGGTGAAGGTCAGTGAAGTAACAAAGCTGTCCATATGGTCATTATTATTGCCTCGAAGGGAGCTGACAGAGAAAGTCTATCAAAAACTGAGTGACCTTAGTAAAATTATACCTTGCAAAAAAGAAAAATGATCTGGAGTTATTCAGATGATATTGCAAGAAAGGGAGTTGAGTTGTTTTGCCAGCTAATATTGACTTCAGAAGGAGAGTGGGTATTAGAATACAGTACTGGAAAATCTTCTTAGAAATAGCAGTGGAACAAATGTTAATGTCTTCCTATCTCCCTGCCACAGTTGTACATTAAGGTAAAGAAGTTTAAATTTATTGTATTATATAGGAAAGAAGTATGTGGCTAGGAGAAATTTGTGATAATATTAGACTGTCATTAAGTGAAGTCATTTTTGAAAATCAGTTTAAATTACATGGAATGATAGAAATTAAACTGAGAATATATTTTTACCCAGTGGGCAAAATGGCCTTTATTAAATAAGTGAATGGGAACAATTGCTTTAGAAAACAATTTTGTATTAGGTAATAGAGTTAGAGATGTACATATACTGAGACCCATCTATCCAAATTTATAGACTGTCTCCCTGAGAAACCCTTATATATGTGAAAGAAGAAACAGGCCCTGGGATGCTGTGAACCCTTCAGCACTTACACTTGCAATTAATGAATTGCACCTACAATGCAATTATTAATGGATTGAATACATAGTGGTATAGGAGTATAGTTGGAAGCAGTTAAAGAGAATGAACTAAGTTTATGCATATCAACATAGATAAATCTCCAAATTTCCATGCTGATAAAGACACTATTACAGGAAGATATCTGTATTTATATACACAATTATATCAACACGGGTAAATGTTAAAAAGGACAATTAATAATATTTGATCTCAAGATTGTTCTGAAAATTAAGTTCATGAACTTGCCGCTGTGTGCTAATGTTGGTAGCACTGTACAAGAAGCTCATAAACTTTGTGTTTGTTTGACATATGGCAGTGTCTTTCTGACTGGCATCCATTATTGTTGTTGCATACTTTTGTGTGCAATCATGAGAATGTGGGAGCTTGAAATAGAGCAATGAGCAAACATTTGTAAATTCCCTGTTAACCTTGGCAAGAATGGAAGCGAAATCAGGTACTTGTTAGTCCAAGTTCAAGGGGATAATGTCATGAAGAAAACAACATTATACAAATGGATTTAAAACATTTTTTCTGAGGGAAGTGAAAGTGTCATTAATGAAAAGAAGTTAGAAGCAGAACTGATAAAAACATTGCAAAAATTCACTAAATTGTGTGAATTCGGCTGACAGTGAGAAGTATGGCAGGCCAAAGAAAATCAAGAGAAACAGAAAAATCTTAACTGAAAATCTTGGCGTGAGGAAAATGTTTGCAAAAATGGTCCCCAAGATGCTCACGAATGAAGAAAAGCAAAGAAAAGGGATGTTTTTGAGAGGCAAGATGTTGTTTGGGGCCATGTTATCACTGGTGATGAAACATGGGTGTCAGTCCAAATCAAGAGTCCAAAGGATGTTGCTAATCTTTTTTGATATTGGAGGAATTGTTCATTGTAAATTTGTATCAACTGGACAGTTAACTGAGTTTACTATTTAGAAGTGCTGAGAAGTGTGTATAACTAATTTAGATGCGAATACGCTGGATTTTTCACCAACTACTCATAGCTCTTACATCCCAACAATGCACCTGCTCACATGGCGCTGTCGTTGAGGGACATTTTAGCCAGTCAACAAAAAACTGTATAAGAACACCTTGCCTACTCACCTGATCTGGCCCCAAATTATATCATTCTTTACCCCAAAGTAAAGGAAATATTGAAAGGAAGACCTTTTGATGATATCCAGGACAGCAAGGGTAATATGACAACAGCTCTGCCTGCCATTCCAAAAAAGAGTTCTAAATTGTTTGGAAGGGTAGACTAAGAGCTGGCATCAGTGCATAGTTTTCCCTGGGGGAGTACTTCAAAAATGACCATATTGATATTCAGCAATGAGGTATTCAGCACTATTTTCTAGGACAAGTTTGTGAACTTAATTTTCAGATCAGTGAAAATATAAGTGATCAATGAGAAAAGATGCACAGGAACTTCAGAATGATGGTTATTTCTGATTAGAGACTATGAGACCATAACAATGGTTCAAATATTTAATTATATCTCTTAGAATCCATTTTATTTTCTTCCATGAGTTGGGGCTGGGGTGGGAAGAAAGATGGAAAGAAGAAATGGAGAGAAAAGGTAAGAAGGATGGACTGAACAGTCTGAAGTTGGCCACAAAATGCTAGAAAAGAGATTTTGCCTAATCTCCCTTGAGCAACTAAAAAATTGTTCCACTTGAGGGACTGGACCAGGTGTGGTGGTCAATGACATTGGTGACATCAATTTCTTATTTTCCCTAGCTCTCCTCCGTGTTCTATATGTGCACAAAACACACTGAAAAGCACACATTTGTATTTTATTTTTAAATATTTTAATTTTTATCTATATTTAAGAAATATTTTGTCTGAAAATGTCAAGATATTCTCATTCTGAATAATAGCTAAAATAAAAAGAAAAATAATGTGGCACACAATTGGAGAATTTAATGTGAAAGAGTCAGATAAGCGATGAAAACTCTGCATTTGATGAAGAACTAATGCTCAATTCTGAAATGTTTTTCTCTTAAAAAAATAAAAAAATCTTCCCTCTAGGCCTATAAACCTCACATTCTTATCTGCATAAGACTAGCACAGGATCCTGAGATTTCAGCTTCTTAATTAACTGCCATGGGAATGTTTAGGTGTGAAATTAGTCACCAGAGGGAGCCCATATTATTTCTCAAACACAATCGCAGAAGACAGAGGACAAAATGAAAATATATGTAGAGATTGGGGCAGAGAAGTTCAAGGAGAGTACAGAGTGTTCTTTTACTGTTTCTTGAATTGCTGTTTCCTCCCAATTTCAAGTTTAAGACATAAACTAACTTTGATAAATGCAAAGACTTCTTAATAGTAAAATCAGACAGAAGAAAACAAAATCTATTTTTTTCCTCTCAGCGTCTATTTATCCATTGACCTTCACGTTTACTTCACATGAAAATGACTTTTGTACATGCTGATTCAATTTACACAAGAGTAAGATATTTTATTAGGCTCCTAGGCAGGTTAACTGCGATAGTTTCTAAACAATGCAGGTGTCAATAATTTGCTCAATTCCTCTCAAAGTGAAATCAATCTTGTTCATGTATTTAGCAAGTGAAATTGTCTACACATTTTAGTCTTTTAATCAAGTATGAAAGAAAGCAGAATTTGGAAGCAGAGGAAAACTTTTCACTACATAGCACTTTCCCATTGTGAAATTTTGTAATTTTCTTAAATGGGTAAGTGGAATCTATAAATGGTTGTCAATCAATTAATTCAAATTGATCAAACAATGACACTCCTTGTAAAGACAAATTCAGGCCAGAACCTCTAGTAAGCATTTGGTACTATAGAATAGAACCATTCACATGCTTGATAGATTGGAACAGAATAAAAATGCCAGATGCCGTGTACTCTGTGATCTCGAAAGGCTTTGCTTCCCCAGATTTTAAGCTCAAAGAATGTGAACAAGAGCATAGGTTATTCATATATCTTAAATGTTAAGCTAAAATTTCTATGACCCAGAATGACTGGAATTTCTATCTCTGTTGAGTCTATAATAATAACTTGAATTAACAGACTTGCTTTTACATGTTATTTTCTGTAGAAAATGCCCTAAAATACACAGGCAAAAGATAGCTGCCACTGCTGTGCAAACCCTCAACTCTTGAATCCTACATGTTAATTAACTTAACTCTTGCTATCCACTCATTTATTCAAACTGTAGGAGCTCATTTCAGATCATTTTCTTTATCAGCTATGGTTGTTATACGACTATAGCTACAGAGGCTTAATGGACCCACTCTGAACCCCTGTATACAATGTGGTGTAATAGTTATTGGACATGTACACTGAGGTGAAAGACTTTGACTCTAGATTCTGTCTGCAGTACTTTCTAGTTGTGTTACCTTGGAGATGCAGTTAATCTCTTTGTTTTTCCACTTTCAAAACAGGTTATTGATATTTCTTACCTTCTAAAACTGTAGGGAGCCTTAAATGAGGTGTTAACTTGTGAAGAATGCTGTCAGGAACATAGTAAATGCTCAGTAAATGTTATTTATTATTGCTGCTGTTGATCTTTTTATGGTTGTTGTCCATGGCAGTGGTATATTCAGTACAAGGGCCAGCTATGACTATCTCATAAATCTTCCAGGAAAGAGTCATCCAGTGAGTTTTCTTCACTGCTAATTCTTCTTATCAAATATGGGAAATTTCATGAGAGTTTCAAAAGAAATCACTAGAAATCCATCTTACAGTGCTGATTTGACTCCTTTTGACATATTTTTGTTTCCTAGTCTTAAAAAGAACTTTAAAGTTTACCTATTTATTTTTAGTTAATAATGTAAAAAAGACTACATTGATATGGCTCAATTCCCTGGACCCTCAGTTCTTTAGGGGATAGAGTAAAGAGCATCACTGATGACAACTTGATGGAGTTCATGTTGATGAAGTTTACATTTTAATTATTGTATTTTAATTCTATTTTTCCATGAATCTTTTTTGGAGTTCCTTCCAAGATCTGTCCACATATGTTTATTGCTATCATAGAACAAATGGGAGAGTGTATATGAGGAGGCTTTGGTAATTTCATGTACTTGAATCCACTTATAGAGACATGGTGCTGTGGGAGTTATGAGGGAGAACAGGTGTGATAAGAGTGAATCTTGAGTGGCACCTGTGGCTCAAGGAGTTGGGCGCTGGCCCCATATATCAGGGGTAGTGGGTTCAAACCCAGCCCTGGCCAAAAAACTGCAAAAAAAAAAAAAAAAAAGAGTGAATCTTGACCTTAGTCTGATGACTGTGGATCTGCTCTATAGCTTATGGTTGCAGAGAAGGTAACAGCAGCACAGGCAATGCGGAACTGGAATTTGTTTGGCAATTAAGGGATTATGAAAGATCTGAACAATTCACAGCCATGACATTCTTACTTGTGTTTAGTTTTGCAAGAAAGTGTTGTAGTTGATGGAGCAAACTAATTCGTAGTGGAAATACAAAATAATAAAAAGGTCACTATGATGGATTTCTGAATTAATTGTGTATTACTATAGTAAGTACATATAAATAACAAACATATTTTTTTCAAAAAAACTATCCAAGGAATTTCCCCTGATTTGTAGGGGCTTATATATAGACAAGAAATGTCACTTCAAAATATAAAGCCCTAAATTCTTCCAGTGTTATAAACCACATAATAGTAGCTCATTGAGAAGAGTATTGGCATGTTCTGCTTATTTTTTACAAACTAGCGCAACTTTTTAAATGCATGATTATTCTAAAGATGATAATAATAACAACATATAGAGACCAATTTTGCTTCTATAGTAGTGCCAGTTGGTAAAAATGCCCGTACAAATTAATCTGTACAAAGTGATCATAATTAGTGGGAAAAATTGCAATTGCTCTATAACCCTTAAAAATATCAGCCAGAACAATAAAAACTCTTACTGTCATTTATAAATGTACAAAGAATTTTTTAAAATAATAAAACTGTACTTATTTAGCATATTGAAATTTAAATATAGAATAAATAGAATGCTTTAGTTCTTTGCAAAAATGTATCAAAAATAGTTTGATGTGTTTTTATGCTTGAGTTCTTTGTTTTTTGTTTTTGGTTTATGAGACAGAGTCTTAGTTTATTGCCCTGGGTAGAGTGCTGTACCATAGTAGGTCACAGCAACCTCAAACTCTTGGGTGTAAGTGACCTTCTTGCCTCAGACTCCTGAGTAGCTGGGAATACAGGCACCCACCATGACACTTGGGTATTTTTTTCTATTTTTAGTAGAGATGGGGTCTCACTCTTGCTTAGGCTGGTCTCCAGTTCCTGAGCTCAAGCAATCCTCCCACTTCAGCCTCTCAGAATGCTAATATTATAGGTGTGAGCCACCGTGCCCTGCCTTAACCTTTAGTTTGATGAACAGCAGACAGTAATTTTTCTATTCTCATACATCTCATTCAGAGTACAAGATTGCATTGAGTTGATTCATCATGTTTGTTTATGCTGCTTTTGACTGTGACAGTTTCTCAGGCTTTTCTTATTACAGAGAAGTTTTGAGAAAGTATTGAGGCACTGGTAAAATATTTTGTAGCATTTCCTTCAACTGGAATTATGTTTGTCAAAATACTAAGATAGAAATGTTTTTATTACATGCATGCCATTTATAATGCTTAAGTTGGAGCTTTTCGTGTGCTTATCACCTAAATTCTATTCATTGTACCAAGTAAGGAGTTTTTTACCCTTCCTCCCTTCTTGGTTTCCAATCTCTTTCATGCCCATTGCCTGTCTCCCAATAATTAGAAAGTTCACATGCTGTTTGTTTCTCCATTCCTAAGATACTTCATTTAGGATAATGGTATCTAGTTTCATCTAAGTTGCTAAAAATAAACATTATTTCATTCCTTTTTATGGCTGAGTAGTGCTCCATGCATACCACAGTTTCTTAATCTACTCATGAATTGATGGGCACTTAGGTTAAAAACTGAAAATATCTGAATAAAGTATGAATTTTAGTTTATTTAGGAATTACTAAATTCTAGCTCCCAAACCTGTGCATTAATGAACTTGAATCATAGACACCCTTTCTAAATTTCTTTCCAATAGGTCAATATTGAGGTGAAACTTTTATTTTTTTAATTTTTAAAATTAGGCTTCACAAGACTTAAGAAGCAACTATCTTTTCTGATAAAAAGAAGTTTTTCTTGTTTTAATTAACTTTAAAATATCAATAGTCACAGGATGCACCACATGACAAAAGTTCACTAGCAAGAAATCTTAAACAGTGGAGGTCATCCCTCTTATGCAAAATAATAAAGAATATGTCTGATACATAATTTATGCTTTGGCTAACCTGATTTGAAGCTAATATTTTTTGATAAAAATAACATTATTCTATTGCCATTTATTTTTAATTTGAAGCTATATAATTTGGGTAAATTATCCTAGTCATTAGATTTATGGTCATTCTATCAGTGGTAAAACAATGTTTAGATTCCATTGCATAAAGGAAGCTACCTTTTGAAAATAAGTCTTTTCTTTGCTTACATAATAATGATATGACCCTCTTGTCTACACAAGTGTGATGATGATATATATTTTTTTAATTGTTGGGGATGCATTGAGGGTACAAAAAACCAGGTTACACTGATTGCATTTGTTAGGTAAAGTCCCTCTTACAATGGTGTTTTGCCCCCAAAATGTGTGGCACACACCAAGACCCCCACCCCCCTTGCTCCTTTCCTCTCTCTGCTCTTCCTTTCCCCACTCCTCTCTCATTCTTTCTCTCTCTGCTCGCCCCTTCCCCCACCCCCACCATGTCATTATTATTATTAATTGTCCTCATATCAAAATTGAGTACATGGCATTCATGCTTCTCTATTCTTGTGATGCTTTACTAAGAATAATGTGTTCCACTTCCAGGTTAATACAAAGGCTGTGATGTCTACATTTTTTTAATGGCTGGATAGTATTCCATAGTGTACATATACCACAGTTTGTTAATCAATTCCTGGGTCGGTGGGCATTTAAGCTGTTTCCACATTTTGGTGATTGTAAATTGAGCTGCAATAAACAGTCTAGTGCAAGTGTCCTTATGATAAAAGGATTTTTTTCCTTCTGAGTAGATCCCCGGTAATAGGATTGCAGGATCAAATGGGAGGTCTAGCTTGAGATATGTGAGAGTTCTCCATACTTCCTTCCAAAAATGTATTAGTTTGCAGTCCCACCAGCAGTGTAAAAGAGTTCTCTTCTCTCCACATCCACACCAGCATCTGCAGTTTTGAGATTTTGTGATGTGCACCATTCTCACTGGGGTTAGATGGTATCTCAGGGTAGTTTTTATTTGCATTTCTCTAATAATCAGGGATGATGAACATTTTTTCATAGGTTTGTTAGCCATCCATCTGTCTTATTTAGAGAAAGTTCTATTCATCTCTCTTGCCCATTGATATATGGGATTGTTGGCTTTTTTCATGTGGATTAGTTTAAATTCTCTATAGATTCTAAGTTATCAAGCTTTTGTCTGATTGAAAATATGCAAATATCCTTTCCCATTATGTAGGTTGTCTATTTGCTTTGGTTGTTATCTCCTTAGCTGTACGGAAGCTTTTTAGTTTAATTAAGTCCCATTTTTAAATTTTTGTTTGTTGTTGCAATTGCCATGGCAGTCTACTTCATGAAGTCTTTCCCATGGCCGATATCTTCCAGTGTTTTTAGTATGCTTTCTTTTAGGATTTTTATTGTTTCATGCCTTAAATTTAAGTTCTTTATCCATCTTGAATCAATTTTTGTGAGTGGAGAAAGGTGAGGGTCCAGTTTCAGTCTGTTACATGTGGATATCCAGTTCTCCCAGCATCATTTATTGAATAGAGAATCTTTCCCCCCAGGTGTGTTCTTGATTGTGTTCAAAGATTAGGTGGTTGTAAGATGTTAGTTTCACTTCCTGGATTTCTATTCGATTCCAAATGTCTGTGTCTCTATTTTTGTGCCAATACCATGCTATCTTGACCACTATGGCTTTGTAGTACAGCCTAAAATCTTATATGGTGATGCCCCTGGCTTTGTTTTTATTACTAAGAACTGCCTTAGCTATACGTGGTTTTTTCTAGTTCCATATAAAACACAGAATCACTTTTTCCAAATCTTGAAAGTATGATGTTGGTATCTTAATAGGGATGGTGTTAAATAGGTAGATTGCTTTGAGAAGTATGGACGTTTTAACAATGTTGATTCTTCCCAGCCATGAGTATGGTATGTTCTTCCATTTGTTAATATCCTCTGCTATTTCCTTTCTAGGGATTTCATAATTTTCTTTATAGAGATCCTTCACCTCCTTTGTTAGGTATATTCCTAGGTATTTCATTTTCTTTGAACCTATGGTGAAGGGCGTTGTGTCCTTAATTAGCCTCTCATCTTGACTGTTATTGCTGTATACAAAGGCTAGTGACTTGTGGACATTGATTTTTGTATCCTGAGACATTACTGTATTCTTCCATGACTTCTGGGAGTCTTGTGGTTGAGTCTTTGGGGTTGTCTACGTATAAGATCATATAATCTGCAAAGAGGAAGAGTTTGACCTCCTCTGCTCCCATTTGGATGCCCTTTATTTCCTTGTCTTGCCTAATTGCATTGGCTAGAACTTCCAGCACTACATTGAATGGTAATGGTGACAGAGGACAACCTTGTCTGGTTCCAGTTCTAAGAGGAAAAGCTTTCAGTTTTACTCCATTCAGTAAAATATTAGCTGTGGGTCTGTCTTAGATAGCTTCGATCAGTTTCAGAAATGTGCCACATATGCCTATAGTCTTCAGTGCTCTAATTAGAAAAGGATGCTGGATGTTATCAAATGCTTTTTCTGCATCTATTGATGTGATCTTTGTTTTTGCTTCTGTTAATATAGTGAATAAAGTTTATGGACTCACGTATGTTAAACCAGCCTTGCATCCCTGGGATGAAACCTACTTGATCATGATATATGAGTTTTTAAATGATAAGCTGTAATCTATTGGCTAGGATTTTGTTGAGAATTTTTGCATCTATATTCATGAGTGAAATTGGTCTGAAATTCTCCTTTTTAGTTGGGTCTTTTCCTGGTTTTGGTATCAGGGTGATGTTTGCTTCATAGAA
>CAUYON010001280.1:0-10031 GCA_963573935.1 Arctocebus calabarensis
TTCTTGAGACAATTTTTGAAATGCACCCAGAATTTCTAAATCCAACTTTTCCTCTATTTTATTGATCTTGTTTGCAATCCAAATTCTGAATTCAATTTCTGACATTTCAGCCATCTGTTTATGCATAGGATCCTCACTGTGTCTGCCAGATTATTCCTTGGGGGGGTTGACCTAGTCTGGTTGTTTGTATTTCCAGAGCTTTTCCGTTGATTCTGCCCCATGATTTATTTTACAGTGTTTGGCTAGATGAGTAGATAAGGACAGTTTGGGCTGGGAGCTCTAGTAGTGATTGACCAGTCATTTGCTTAAAAGCTTGGACTGGTGTCTGTACCTTTTTCCCTAGAGTTTTGCCAAGGACTCGTCGAGAGCCACTGCTTTCAAAACTGGGGACCTTCTTGGTGTGGTGGGGCTAAGTGGCTATGTCTTATTTTCAGGTGGTCTTTGTCTTATCCTAGAGAATCTGTTACTCTGGATTCAAATCTGAGCTGTGAAGGAATATCAAGATTTAAGTCGCCACACCCCCCCACCCACAGGCAACGATTGAAAAAACCAAATCAGACCTTCGCACTACTACACACTCAGGGTACCACTTTAGAAAGTCCTCGGGTGATTAGACCAGCTAAGGAGGTCTCAACCAATTGTCCTAGCCAGCACCAATCTCAAATGGAAGAGTTAACAAAGTCTTTGGCAACTAGATAGCAGGGATCCGCTGGAAGCTCTTGTATAATTCACTTCGATGCTTTGTGAGCTCAGGAGGGCAACCCCCCAGTAAGTAAATTTGTGTGGGAAGGTTAATGCCTCCTTCCCAACCTTGCCCCTCTGTCACACCGAGTTGGTAGTAACGGTTGTGATCCAGTTTCCTCCAATGAGCAGATGCTCCAGAGGTTTGCGCCTGCCTGGGTCACAGTGAGGTCTGTGGCTCTACAAACAGTCCGCTACTCCCTGTCACTGTTTTTCAGGGGGAGGTGCGGCCTGACAACCTGGGTACTTAACAGAGGCTGGGGCGATTCACTCAGTTCCAGCCCTGTCCCTGATGTTGCTGCTGTAACAGAACAAGTTCGCAGAATTTATTTCTGTCAAGTCTGTTTTCCCTGATCAGACCCGGGCTGCAAATGGGTTTTACTCTGTCTGTGAGTTCCAGTCCTTTGTCTCAGCTTTCATCCCCTGAGGGCCAGGTTAAGCAAAACTGCCCCTCCCTGTTCTCCCCTGTACCGCCTCAGGCGAATCCTTCAGCTGCCTTGTTTGCAGTCTGTTCTGCCAGCACGGCACCGGAGAAGCCTCCTGCCTCCCCTGGCCTCCCAGAAGACTGGGAGTGTCTCCTCAAAACATCCCCAGGGGTGCAGCTCTCCTGCTACTGTTCCCGGAGCTGTTTGCTGGAGCCGGCCGCCGCCTCGTGCCTCAGGAGACCTTCCCACCAGCCAGGTCTCTCGACCCACTCCTGAGCCGGAAAACCAACGCAGTTCAACAACTGTCTGCTCCTGTCCACACCCCTCAAGAAAGTCTCCAAGAATCTGGACTCTGTGAGGGACAATCCTCCAGACCTCGGGGTGAGAGTGGAGGGGAACACTAGGAACAGCAACTTGTAGGTAGAGAGTATATACAGTTTTATGCCTGGCTGGAGAGCCCCGCGGCACCCTATTAGGGGAAGGAGGTCTGGTTTTTAGAGGGTCTCTCCCATGGGATAGAGTGGGAGGACATCCGAACTCTGCTCGCTTGTTTTTATGGAGGTATGGAGTATACTGTGAACCTCTCTCATGGGGGGAGGGGACTCCCGTCCGCTTGGTGATGTGCTCTGTACCTTTTTGTTTGTGTCCTCGGGGTCTCAGGTCGCCCCAGCAGGGTTGATGTTCGCTCTTCGACCTTTCCTTTTGACTCAGATCCAAACCATTGGCTTTCTTGCTGAGTTTCTGTCCTTTAACTCTCCTTCTGGCCAGGAACCTCAGCGGAAAGCTGGCTACAGGTTGCCATCTTGGCTCCTCCCCTAAATCCTGTTAACTATTTAAAAAAATGTCTTGGGTGGTGCCTGTGGCTCAAAGGAGTAGGATGCTATCCCCATATGCCAGAGGTGGCAGGTTCAAATGCAGCCCTGGCCAAAAACTGCAAAAAAAAGAAAAAAAAAATGTCTTCATGGTAGTACCCATAACATTTTTTTTTATCTCTCTCTCCTTACTGATTTCTTTCTATCATGTTTCCATTTTTTAATATAAAGATTTCAAATTACATGAAAAAATTATTTATAAATATCCCATTTAGCTTTACCTAATTTATATATTTTTAACATACATAGATTATTTATAAAAACTGGGATATTAGACAAAGACAGTAGAAATTAATAATTCCCTTCTATTCAGGTTATTTCCTGTTAATGTTTTTTTGTTTTTGTTTTTGTTTTTTTTTTTTTTGTTACAGCAAAAAAGATAGATCATAGCAACCTCAAACTCTTGGGCTCAACTGATCCCCTTGTCTCAGCCTCCTGAGTTGCTAGGACTACAGGTACCTGCCACAACACCTGGCTAGTTTTTCTATTTTTTATAGATATAGGGTCTTGTTCAGAGTTGTCTTGAACTCCTAAACTCAGGCAATCCATTAGTCTTCCTTATCAATAAGTTACACAAAAATTATTTTGTTTTCAGTTTGGGTTTATAGTTTTATAACCTTTGCGTCAAACTTTGACACCTTAAAATTTCTAGTAGATACATATATAAAACTGTCTGACCAGTAAGTTGAGGCATATATGTAGGCTGCAATCCCAAAGATATTTCTCTTTTATTTCCCCAATGATTTTAAAGATAGTGTGTTTATTAAATATTTACTTGAGTTACATGAACTAAAAGGCACTTGAGTTAATCACTGACCATACATTTATCTAAGCCATTCTGAATATAATTTATCAAGGGATTTATGGCCAGATTTTACCATATAGAGAGAATATTCAACATGATATACCTACAAATGTATAAATACATCTAAGCATATATTTATACAAGATCTTATAACTTTCATTTTAGAATTTTAGTAATAAAAAAACCTGCAAACTCACCAGTTTGATCCAAATTATATTTCTAACAAAATTGAGACCTGTTCATATGGTTGAACTTTGTCTCTGAAGTTAATATAATAAGGCTGTGGACTGAAATTTTGGCTAAAGCAGTCCCTAGCAATTTGGTTTTAAAAGAATTTGAAATGAATTCTAGTTTAAATTTTTTTCCATAGATTGTTTATAATCTAAAAAATAGGATTTTATTTCCAAAGAAATGTGATTTTGCTCTGTCACTCACCCAGAAGTGCTGTGGTGTAGTCATAACTCACTGCAGCCTCAAATTCTCAGGCTCAGTTGATCCTCCTATGTTTGTGTCCAGCCATACCAGCTAAATTTTCTAATCTTTTTTTAGAGATGAGTTGTCTCTTCATTGCCTAGGCTGGTGTTGAACTCCTGGCCTCTAGTCCTCTCACCTCAGCCTCCTGAGTTGCTGGGGTTACAGGCATGATCTACCAAGCCTGGCTATTTTAAATTTTTAGTGTTTTCATTTTAACTTAATTTTATTAGAAATTCAATCTTTTGTTTGTTGGTATGGTTTTGTTACTATTCACTGAGGACAGGGAAGATTTTAGCAGAGCTTTTCTTTTAGTTTTTGTTTTTCACTTTTTTCTTTTTGTCCCTATGTGGCAGACAAAGCAATTTTTATACCAGATAGAGATACCTTATAAAATTGCTCAACACTCAAGGTTTTGATCTGTTTGTTCTGAGAGCCTAACTTTTATACATATATGTCTAGTTTTTCCTTTTAGATTATTAAATGTTCAATTAACTATTTCATCATTCTAAGCAATTGTTAGTCTGGAAACCCAAATTTACATTGTAAGGGATGACTCTTAGGTCTAAATTATTGGTTACCTTGGGGCTTTTGTATTTGTAAGTCCATTAATTTGAAATCCCTTTTGAGACTTTTTTTTTTTTTAATTTCAGCTGGAATGCCATAAGCAGTAAGTTTTATCTTAGCACCAGTGGAAAAGTCAGCATATTCAAAGTAGGCAGGAAAATAGAGAACTTAGAAGGCTGTAGATTTCAACTGATTGCACAGTTTTTTGTTTGTTTTTAGCAAATTCAAATAATGATCAATTGAGCTTTGAATTATACTTCATTTTACTCATCAGTTTAAAAGTATACACAAGAGTGAGTCATAATATGTAGCCCTCTAAATAAAGTTCCAGAAACTTTGGCATGTTTTAATGTTTGAGAATCCCATTCTGTTACTTATTAATTTTTTAAGAGCAGCAAAGATTCTATAAATCTTGTGAGAAAGTGTCAGGAATTAGCTGGTGGTGACAGTCCTAGTGGCTTTTAAATAGCCATAATATGCCCATAATTTGGGATGTTTATTTTGTTCTCTGAAGACTTTCAGAAACAAGCAAATGAAAAATAGCCAACATCATTTACAGACTTGCCTAATCAAATTATAACAAACCAAGGAAAGAGTGTTCACAAAATCTTTAATAGGCATGCAGATTAAACACATACTGAATCAGCCGTGGAGACCAAAATTGAATTTGCCAGAAAAGACATGCCTTACAGGCAGAATTTAAATTTTGTAGAAGTCACTGTTAATCGAATTATAGATACTCTTGTCTCCTATACCAGATAGGACTTACTAGAAAAACAAAGGAATATAAGGGAGAAATATAAGTGTCTTTATGAAGCCTTATCCGTATTAGATCCCAAATAAAGTCAAGACCATCTACCAACGAAAAGGAGGTTGGCCTGAGAGAAGACTCATCAGGGCATAAAAAACAAGTCATGAAAATAGACAGCTCAAAGAGTTCAAGTAAGTACTGTGCACTGGTTCCAAGAATTGCCAATTTCGTCTAATAGTGATCTTGCTTCAGATTCCACTTTTGACACCATTTGTTTAAACCTAGATAATAGGCTTTCAATAAGAAAATGATATTATTGGGAATAGGGCATCACAATGGAAATATACATGCCATTGTAATCTGTGTATATTAAGGGAGGCAAAAGAAGAAAAAGATTTTTGAAGGAGAAATGAGCAAGATTGCATCACAGTTTGGGATACTAACCCTTGGCTGTAAGGATTAATAATAAAGGTGAATGCTGGTCTGAGGTTGGGCAGTCAGTTGTTGCCCTCTAAGAAGCTTTGTTTTGTTTGTTGTTCGGTAATAATGTTGCAATGGGCTTGGTGTTTACATAAAGTTACTATTTTTGTAGTCTTTTGTGATAGCTTTTGTTATTAGAAACTTATGCAGAACTGTTCTCCTTCTGGCCTTCCCTGTCTCTGTTTGTTAGGGTATGTGTTTTTTAATATATTGACTTCATTTTAATTCTAACAATTTTCACATCAGCATCTAAATACATTTTTAGCTTCTGTTTTTCGCTTCTAACCCTATTTTTATGTAATAAGTTATTGTTTAGTAATATATTTACTGCACTACTTGGGGGGAGATTATTATGACAGTTTAATAAGGCAGATAAAATCAATTATTTATTTTTTGGAAATACACTTTAGTGCTGCAGACTTCAGAAACATTTTCTTACTTTTTTATGAATCAAGTTGAGAAACTTTTGGGGGGGTAAATTTTATTATTGCAAACTCTTGTAACTCATCTTTTACCCTCAAATTGATATCATCTAATTATTTAATTAGTTCTATGATTTGACTTTGAGTAATAGGAGAAACTTTAGTAGGGCTGTTTTCATAGCCATGTTTCATATCAAGATTACCACAAAGGTTGCCGAGAGTCAGTCAGTAAGTAAATTTTTCAGTTAAGTTCTATTGTTTGATTTCATTGTGGTAACTCTAGGTATGAATCACCTCTGTTTGCTTAGGATTCATTTGTCATCTTGAATCTGCAGATTTGAGTTATATTACTAGTAACATTATTAAAATAATATATATATTGCTTTTTCCCCTTTATTTCTTTGCCTTCTGTAAACTGAAAAGATCTATTTTAGATCACTTCATCCTTTTCTTCGTATTTTTTGGTTTTGCTTGAGCTTTAATTATCTTCATAAAAATCCTAAGGAATCTTAAAAAACAAAAATCAGAAAACCTCCTTGAAATAAGTGAGTTAGTAAAGTTACAGTATTCAGTATCAACAGTACAAATATCTATTATTATGAATAATTGGAAACAAAAGTTTTAAAAGCACAACTTACAAGGCCTCCCCATCCCCAAAGGCAACAAGTATTAAATACATACAATATCTGTGTGTCAAGGCTACAAAATACTTATGAAGGAAATCAAGAAAGCCTAAATAAATTAATAAGTCAACCATGTTCAACGTAGTGGAAAATTCAGCATAATAATTATCCTGGATTTCATAAGTAGATCTCTGTCAAAGTTATGGCAAGGTTCTTTGTAGCCGTTTTTAAAAGATGGTTCTAAAATTTATATGGAATGTTAAAGGGGCTAGAATAGTTAAAAAACACTATTTTTTTAAAAGAAAAAATAGAGCACATTACCCAATTTTAAGAGATACTGTAAAGCTATAGTGATCTAGTACAGCCCTGTTAAAAGGATTGATCCACAGATTAATAGAATAAAACTGTCTCTAGCAGTGGACCCATGCAAATTGATCAGTAGTTTTGACAAAGATGCAATGGTGACCTGGGGTAGGAAAAGAGTTTTCTGATGGGATGCCAAAAGTATGAAGCATAAAATGAAAAAAAAATGATCAATTGGATTTTATTTTTAAAAGTCTTACCTGTGAAAAGAAGAAAAATGCCATAGACTGGGAAAAAGTGTTTGCAAACACATCCTGCATTGCCTGAAAATATTCAGAACTCAATGGTGAGAAATCAACGTAATGAAAAGGCAGTGATTTTAACTAAACCTTCACCAAAGACAGCATAGAAACAGCAGTAAACATTTGAAAAGATGCATAATATCTTTACTTATTAGGGAAATGCTAATTAAAACCACAATGAGATACTATTACATACCTTCTAGAATGGGTAAAATAAAAAACAATGTTGACAATATTAGATGCTGTCAATGATGCAAGGGAACTAGCATTCTTATACATTGGTCATGCTAAACATATGCAAAATGTCATGGCCACTTTATAACACATTGTACAGTTTTTTATACCCAAGTGTCTTTCAATGAGTGAGTGAATATAGAAACTGTGGTTGAATCCATATGATGGAGTACTATTTAGCAATAAAAAAGACCAAACCATTATGAGTAACAATATTAATAAATGTCAAGTGCAGGGCTGATTTATAATGTTTGTGTGATCAAGTTAAAAGACATACAGTTTTGCTATACCAAAAGAATTTTCTGTTACTTTTATTTTCAGTGCATCTCCTATAGACAACATATAGTTAGAGCCAGCTTTTTTTATACAGTGTGACTTCGTCTGATATATATATGTATATATAGTCAACCATATCAGTAATTACATATATATAAAATTATATATACATATATGTATATATATGTACTATATATGTATCACATATATATGTAATTACTGATATATGTGTGTGTATATATATGTAATTACTGTTATGGTTGAATTTAGGTCTTCTACTGTTTTGTTGGCTCACCATTTGTTTTATTTGTGATTTGCCTCACAGACTTCCTTCTTGTTTCATTTTGTGTTAGTTAAATACTCAGTATATTATTTTGATTCCTCTATTGGATTTTAGGTCTACTACTTTACATTAGGGTTTAGTGGTTGCTTTAGGATTTATATTATGCACTTTAAATAATCAAAATCTACTTTCGAGTTAATATTATACCAATTCTTAGTAAATGAACCTTGCTAATTACCCTGATTTTTGTCATATACATTATATACTAGTATCAAAATATCACATCATATTCCATAAATATATACAACTATCATGTGTCAATTAAAATTAATAAGGAAATAAAACCTGGAGCAACCTTTTAAAGTAGAATAACATTTACCCTCTACCCTGTGAACCTTAATTTGTTTTATTTTTTGTAGATTATAAAATGTTTTTGTTCAGAAACCCAGTTAACTTATTTGGAATCAGCATGTGTTTTGCTTTAAGTTTTGTTAGAAATAAAAAGATTTTTTCCAAAAAGCTTTATTAGAGTGTGTCTGGTGTCTCTATTATTCTAGGGTTAATTTAGCTGTATTACTAAGATGTGATGACCTTTCTGAGCACCCTAACAAGTATCTTAAGGATTATATAGTTTCTCTACTCTGGCTGATGGAAGAAAGTACAACCTAGTTTTGGCCCTGTGTGAGTTCTGGCAAAAGGCTTTCCATAGCTTCTTTCATCAGCCTCAGGTGTTTCACTTTGAGGGTGAAGGCATCCCTCTGCAGATCCCTAGAACTTAGTACTCTGCCCTGCAAGGTCTAGCATCCTTAGCCTCCCAGTCTGCCTATCTCTCTCCATGTACCTCAGTCAGCTACCACGTTCTGTCTAGATTCCCTCTAACTGTGCTGGAGCATGGTAAGCCAGGGTAATTGTTGGGCTAATTTTTTTTTTAAACTTTTTATCTAGCGGCATATTTCTCCCCTGTCCTTTGTATAATGTCTGAAAACAGTTGTTTCATACATTTTTGTCCATTTTTCTAGTTGCATATGACAGGAGGGCAATTCTTGTTCCAATTTATTCTTTGTAGGTAGAAGCAGAAGCTTCTAAAAAGACAGTGTTTATGATCATGATTACAAGAGGGATTTTTTTATAGTTCAGGTTGAACAAAATTCTATTTCATAAATTACCAACAAAAATAAACTAAGAAAAATAACCTATAAAATTAGATTATTTACACTAAATTTTAAACAGATATCCAACTTATAAATGTACTATGACTTCTCTACCATTCTTTGTACTATCAGAGTCTTCCATGATCCATATAACTTGCTGAATTTTGGCAACTGCCTCATTATGGTTGTATTGTGTCCTAAGAGTCCACTTCTAGTACTTCTTTCCCTTATTTACATGTTTTTATCAAAGTACCTTATTTCAGAAGTGGTTTGGGAATTTTTGAAAATACATATTTTTAAACAGAGACAACAGGTCATAGCACTCCATTTTGATTTTTTGAAAATTATATACATTTTAGCAAGATAGTGGTAGCACTTAACACCATCCTTAGGTTTTTATTGTATGTGTTTACTTTGGTTTTTTTTATTGTTTTTATTATTAAATCATAGCTGTGTACCTTAGTGCAATCAAGGGATACAATGAGCTGGTTTCATATACAATCTGAACTATTTTCATCAAACTGATTAACATAACCTTCATGGCATTTTCTTAGTTATTGTATGAAGACATTTGTATTCTGCATTTAGTAAGGTTTGCCTGTACCCTTCTAAGATGTACCATAGAAGGACTGATTTTCCATGATGATGCTGACCCCAATTATAAACTCTTTTATTTTATTACTGACAAAAATTAGCACATCAACTCCATGCTTAACTTAAAGAGGCAAGCTAAGTTGCCAGCTGAGTTGGATTGGGATAAGGTGTGGTCCCACCAATTACCCTCCCTCTCCCCAACCTCATCCCTCCCCTCCTCTCCCTTACTCCTTTCCCCATATTCTTGTGCTATAGTTGGGTTATAGCCTTCATACAAAAGCTATAAATTAGTTTCATAGTAGGGCTGAGTACATTGGATAGTTTTCCTTCCATTCTTGAGATACTTTGCTAAGAAGAATATGTTCCAGCTCCATCCATGTAAACATGAAAGAGGTAAAGACTCCATCTTTCTTTAAGACTGCATAATATTCCATGGTATACATGTACCACAATTCATTAATCCATTCGTGGGTTGATGGGCACTTAGGTTTCTTCCATGACTTAGCAATTATGAATTGGGCTGCAATGAACATTCTGGTTCAGATGTCTTTGTTATAATGTGATTTTTTGGTCTAAAAAATTGACCTGCCATTTGATCCTATAATTCCTTTACTAGGTAGATATCCAGAAGACCATCCCTAGGTTTTTCCCAAGTATTTATGCCATTGTCATTGTTTGCTATGTCTAGAAAATAATTGTCTCCTTTGTGGTCACACTGCTTTTGAGGAAGT
>CAUYON010001285.1:0-10574 GCA_963573935.1 Arctocebus calabarensis
TATCCTTCATGGCATTTCCTTGATCACTATATAAAGACATTAATACTCTACCTTTAATAAGTTTCGCCAGTACCCTGCTAAGATGCACCGTAGGTGTGTTCCCACTAATTGCCCTCCCTCTACCCATCCTCCCCCCCCCCCACCCCCCCCGTTACCCAATACCCGTTTTACTGGGGGTTAATTGGGGTTTATCCCTAATAATTAAACTTTCTAAAAATAAAATTCCTCCATTTTTTTTTGTTTTGTTTTTAGACAAGGTCTCGTTGTGCTGTGCAGGCTGGAGTGCAATGGTATAGTCATAACTCAAATTGCTGGGCTTGAGTGATCCTCCTGCCTTAGACTCCCAACTAGCTGGGACTATACGCATGCACTAACATGCCCAGCTAATTTTTAGGGTTGTTTTTTTTTCAGTAGAGATGGGATCTTGATATGCTTTCCCAAGGGGTCTCAAAGTCCTGTCCTCAACTGATCCTCCCACTTTGACTTCCCATAGTTCTAGGATTACAGGTGTATGCCACCATGCCTGGCCTTATTTTTGGTTGTGACAGATGGGGTGCAGGTGCTATCTGGCATTCAGTAAGTAGAGGACAGGATGCAGTTAAGCATCCTATGATGTATGAGATGTCTCCTTACAACAAAGCATTATCCAGCCCAAAGGCCAATGGTGCTGAGACTGAGAAACCTCGGTCTGGGATTTACCAGAGTGTGTGTGGGATCCAAAATCAGAAATCCAACCACACTCATGCCACCAAGATCAGTCAGTTTTGTTTAGTATTTTAGTTTCTTATCCTAGAAATCTCCCAGAGATTTGAAGCCTATGAAAAATTAACAAAGGCAAAGAAAGAGAAAGGCAAAAAGACTTCTCAAAGTTGTAGGGAGCTTAATAAAAAATGGGTTGGCTGCAGGCAGTGCAGTGCTGCAGAACTCTAAACAGATCAAATGTGATTGTTTCATGTACAAAGCAAAATGTACTGAAGGCAATGTTAGGTCCCTAAATAGCTCTGTGATTTATTCTATAGAGGAGGTTAAAAATAAGACTCGCATATATTTCACCTGCTCTCCTCATTTCCGGCTCCTGTCTGGTTTTGACATTCCACGCCAGTGCCAGAGTATCTTTCCGATAACTCGCCCGTGACTACTTTTCTCCTTGCTCCAAACCATTCTGAGGCTTCCTGGCCTTTGGGGTAAAATTGGAACTCCCGAGCCTGCGGCATTTGGCCTTTGGAGTCTGTCTCTCCCTCATCTCTTCCACCTCCTCCCATCAAGCTGAATAACCTCCACACACTGCCCCCACCCCAATGTCTTGCTTCTGCTCAGCTGTTCTCTCCACTCCGGATGATTTTTTTCTCTCCCATGAGAGAGGCCTGACCATTCTTCGCTGGGACCAACCCCACGGGGCAGAGATTGTTCTCTTTACCGCCTTCCTGCAGTTATTTCGTTATGTGTGTTTGGTTTTCTCCCAAGGTCCTATGACAGTCAGGGCTCTTAAGGACAGACACTGACCCTGATTCATTGGTATAGCCCTTGTATGCTGCGGCCTTGAGTCCTATCAGTGGTCAGTAACTTTTGCTTTTAAACGAGAGTAATACAGACACATGCACGAGGTTCCATCAGTACAGAAAGGCATATGCTACCAAATGAAAGTCTCCCTTTCTCTCCCTTCATAATTCTCCCACAAAATGTCCCCTGTCTGTCTGTGCTGTCCAAATTGGATCCCCTAGCTACATGTGGCTACATATGTTTAAGGTAATCAAAATAAAATAAGATTTAAAATTTAATTACTCAGTCATATTAGACACATTTCAAGTTACCACATGAGCCTAGTGACTACCCAATTGGACAGCCCTGATTGACAGAACATTTCTGTCATTGCAGAAAGTTCTTTTAGACAGCCCAGGAATAGTTTCCTCTGCTCCCAACCAGGGACATTTTCTAAGTGTCTTTGTACATACAATGTACACGTGTGTGTGTGTGTATTATTCATATGTACATGAATGTATTATATATGTATATACATTTTTTATCCTCTTTTATCTTCTCAAATGGGACTATTTTATACATACTCTTCTGTACCTTGCTGTTTTTCTCTTGATAATGTATTTCAGAGCTCTTTCCACATCAGCACATTCAGATCCTTTTTGTTCTTGTTACATCTTGTTAAAGGCTGTAGACAGGATGTTTCATAATCTTTCTCAATTAGTATACTATTGTTATTCTAGCTTTCAGCTTTCTGTTTCTCAAATCATGCTGCAGGGAACTTCCTTGTATGTCTCTGTGCACACACAGACACACCTGCTGCTGTGGTTTGAATGACCCCTTTGGTGTTTGCTGACTTTGCTAACTGCTATGGAGATGGCATGCAGAGGTAGGACCTTTTGGAACTTGCTTAGCCCCCGAGGATGGAGCGCTCATGAATGAGATTAGCGCTCTTATAACAGAGGCCCAAGGGAGTTTGTTCCATCTTTCTACTGTGTTGGGACCCAGCTAGAAGGCGCCATCTATGAACTGGAAGTGGGCTCTCAGTAGACGCTGCATCTGGTGGTCCTTGCTGTTAGATAGCCCAGCTTCCAGAACTGTACGAAGTAGATTTCTGTTATTTATAAGCACTGTCTATGGTATTTTGTTACAGCGGCCCAAACAAACTGAGACATACATACACATTTTTCATGGCAGGGTTTGAAAATCCACAATCTTAAAAACCTTGCCAGATGATATGTAAATCCTCAATTTTAATAGATTTTGCCAAATTATTTTCCCAAATTTGCCACTAATCCTACTTCTTCCTCAGTGCCCTCGTATCGTATGCCTTCACGTGTCAGCACCAGGTTTCAACCATCTCTAAAAATTTTAATAGAAATGGCACCTCTGCCTATGTTTGTCTTTTCATGTTTTCTATTATCAGGGAGAGCAAACTTCCTTCCATGTTCTTATTGCCTGTTGGGTCTTTGGTTCCTTTCTGGAAAAATTCCTATTTGAGTCTATCTCTTGTCATTCCTTACCTACTACCGATTTGAGTGGCCACTTCCCAAAGCTACAAACACAGTCTTTCTTCCTTATTTGGTATTTTCTTAGTTGTCTTTGCCTTTTGGTTTTGCGTGTGGTGCAGTTTCCTTTTTCAATCCAGAAGACTTCTTACTTTTGTTACATTAATCTCCAACTCCAGAAGACATGAGGAAAAATATTGGTACATTTGACTCTGTAAAAATTAAGGCCTTCTCCCATCTTAAATGCATATTTTCTTCTGGGGCTTTTATGATTTTAGTTTGTATGTTAAAAATTGGATCATCTGGAATTTGTCTCTGTGTAAAGAGTGAGGTGGGAACCCAACTTTCTTTTTGAATGGCAGTTTGTCAATTGTTCTAAGATCATTAATTAATTCTTTCCTCCTCTGACTTGATACGCAACCTCTGCATTACCATATGTATTCACATCTTATTCTGTTCTCTCTTGTCTCCCATTGATCTGATAATTATTTAGAATTTATACCAAATTATTTCAATGACAGTTTTATTTTACATCTTAATATCTGTGTAAACTGTTTTTCCTTTATTCCTTTTACTTTTTAGAAACTCTTCACCCATTCTTGTACATTTGCTTTTCCAGATAAATATTAATATATATTTTTAGGTTCCAAATGACTGCTGTTAGTTTTTAATTTAGAGTACAAGAATTTATGGATTAGTTTGAGCAGAAATCATATCTATAACATATTGAGATTTTTCTATCTAGATACAAGATGTAACTTTGCATTTGTTGAAAGTTTTTATGGCTCTCAGTGATGCTTTAAAATCGTCTTTATAGTTCTTATTGAATTTATTCTTTAGTATTTTATCATTTTTTTTGTTGACATTATAAAAGGGAGTTTCTTTTCCATTATATTTTCTTGCTGGTTATTATTTATACTTTTGAATTTTATATATTTATTTGCCACAGATAGTTATCAACTTCTCTTATTATTTCTAATAATTTGTGTAAAAATTTGATTCCTTGAATTTTCTAGATATGTAATTGTTTCATCAGGCCATGATGCTAACACTGCTTCTCCTTTCCTGACATTGGTTTTCTTATGTTATTTCCTCTTCCCAATTCGTAGCCTCTGACTGTCATTTTCCTGTCTAATTGCTTTGGTCAGTATTTCAGATCTGTTGTTTCTAGTGTTTCACGATTTAAATTTTGATGGATTTCCCCCCTCCTTAATATGTCCCTTTTGCATTTATGGAGATGAAGATATGGCTTGTTTTCTTTGATTCAGCATTATGGAAAATTATATTAATAGATTTTCAAGTATCAAGCTATTCTTCATGTCCTCATTTGGTCATGGTGTACCACAGAGTTCTGTTTGCTAATATATTACTGTATTTAAAAGTTTTGCTATAACAGTATTGTGAAATTGTGTTGAGTTTTTTTTTGTGTGTGTGCAATCTTTGTTGGGTCTGGTATTAGTGTGACTCCCTCTCTAAAAAGAATATACTATGCCTTTTTCTCCATGCCCTAGAAAATTGAAAAGAGTAGAGAAATAATCTGTTTCTTTTATAAGTTTTTTGAAAAACAGAATTAACCTATAAAATCACCTGACTTATTGGGAGAGTGTGAGTATTTTTGGCAAATACGTGAAGAATTAATATAAAAATAAATTCCATTTGTACCCAGCCATCTCTTCAAAGCTTTGAAAGATTACATTTAGAAATGTACCCATTGTCCTTCTCTTAATTGTAACTCCCTTTAGCAATTTTCCTCAGAGTGACCCCATTCAGTCAATAAGTGTTTACAGGGGAGCTGCCATCCCAAACCTTAGGGTATGTGGTGTTGGTGATTCATGGAGGTACAAGACACCACCCACAATTTAATGTTCCAGGATGCTGACATACAGCTGAAACTTCCATTTATATGAATTTCATTCTAAAGCAGTATCATGTATCATTGAATATTAATAGAGCTCAGTATTTACAGATTATTGTTTAGGCTTACATTATTCATCCTTGCATCTACAGTATAATATCTCACTCCAGGCCATACTCAATGATACAACAGATTGCCTTTCCTTTTTATGTTTGAGTCTGGCTTCTGTTTCTGGTGCAGGCCTGCAAAAAGGATGCCTCACTGATATGTGGGGTGTGAAACCCAGCAGACCTGCCTTATTCACCAGCTCTGCCACTAGCTTCCCGTGCCACTCACTTCTCTTTACCTCCCTGAGCTTTATGTCTTTTACCTGCAAGATTGAGGTGTTGATCTTATTTTGTGAGACTTAGATAACATGCATAAAGTGTCAAAACACAGCTGGCACCCAGAAAATATAATTTCACCACCTTGTCTTGGTATCTCCCCAAACACCTAGCTCAGCATGGGGCTATTAGTACTGTAGGCAATGGGATACTTGTTCTGATCAGGATTATTCTTTACAGCCCCCAACTATTCTTGCTGCCTCCCAGTACACTCCTTTTAATTCGATCTCCATCCAAACTGCCATAGTAATTTTAAAAACTTAAATGGAACCATGCTCATTATTACCTAAAAAGAAGAAAGGAGCTGCATAGGGAGGCCAGGGCTTTGCAAGCGTGCCTGCCCCTGAATCCCATGAGCAAAGGGCAGCTGAATGGTGAGTTCTTAGCCTGGGCGCCCCCCTTTGTTGGTGCCCTGGGATGCTCAGGACAGTCATGCTGTTCCATCATCTCCTGAAGCCAAGAAATACACCGAATGTTAAATAGCTGCTATCCATCTAGTGCTCCCGACAAGCTCCTTAGGCAGGCACTTAGCCTGCTTCCTCAGCCTTCCTCTCTAGCCCATTCAAGCCCCATCTTTTGCCATCATGTGCCACCTCCTCATGTGCAGGCTGTTCTCTCTGCCTGGACCACTTTTATCCTCCCCTCCTTGCAGGCCAGCTCAGGAGCCCCACTCCTGTGCCACCCTTATCACATTGCCTTGCACTCTGCCTTCTGAAGGTCTCTCCTGAAAGCAGAGACGGCGTGTATGTCATTCCCACATCCCACGTGCCTAGCCCTCAGCCAGCAATGGACTAGGTGTTCAGCCTGTCCCCGTTGTCCAGTGAATGATTAGGCTTTGGGTTACATGGTAAAATATGAATGAGATTTTCTCCATTTACCTCTCTGGGGAGCCCTGAGGAAATTGTTCTTTAAAGCACAGAAATGAGGACAGAAAAATCAATTGCATTTCTTGGCTTCAGGAGATGAGGGAACAGCATGACTGTCCTGAGCATCCCAGGGCACACACTAGACCAAGGGGCTGGAGGCATCTTTCATTCCAACATATACTTCCAGGAGGGGCGTCCAGGCTAGACCTCACCATTCAGCCGCCCTTTACACATGGAATTCAGGGGCAGGCACTCCTGCAAAGCCCTGGCCTCCCTATGCGGCTCCTTTCTTCTTTTTCAATAATAAGGAGCTGGTTCAGCAGCCCCACCAAGGGCTAAACATGAATGCACCAAGATGCCACTTTTACTAAGTAGAGGGGAAATAAAAGGCCAGAAAGAAGACAGGAGGGTGAATATTGATGGAGCATCGTGGGGTCCCAGGCTTGGCGCCTGCCATACTGCCAGCTTTTTTGACCTGCATAACTGTCATCTGATGGGAACATTATTGTAATTATTCCTTCTGCTCAAAGGGTATGACAGGGGAGAGAGCGACTTGCCTGAGGCCACACAAGATAAGGAGGAGCTGTTTGTGTGTCTTCTGAGCAATCAGTTCGTCTTTATCTTTTGGACTCTGTGAATGTTATAACTGGTCCAGTTTCTATCGCTGGTAGGGGTTCTAGAAACCTTGGGTCAATTTATTGGCCACCTTCCCCAAGTAGGGGCACTGTTACCATACCCAGCTCTAAGGTGTGCCCATCCTTGCCCCGTTCATTTATTTCATTGTCCTTTTCCTCTTCTGTAAGATGGGGATGACAATAGTGATGCCACCTACCACACTGGTCTGTTGGGAAAACACAGTGGAGAAATGAGGTGACATGCTCAGGGCAGAGCCGGGCACATTGTGAGTACTCGTGACCAGAGTTGGTAACTACTAAGTCATAGGGCCTATAAGTTGCCTTACATCATCTCAAAAAAAAAAAAAAAAAGGATGGAATAAAAATAAGCTGAAGACAATGAGTTAGGTGCCATTTATTTATTGAGCATAGATTTATCAAGCACCTGCCACAGCCAAGCCCTGGCCAGGAGCAGGGGCTGCCAAGATGAAACCTCAAGGCCTTGGCCCTCAAGGAGCAAACAGCGCAGCAAGACTCAGGTCTGGCACAGGGGAATGTCCAACGGCTTTTGCGGCCTGCTTGTTGTAGTTTCCCTCCACGGAGTCTGCAGTGAAGAGCCTTCCGCACCTCTCCTGTCATGCTCCATTTTCTGTGTCTAGGAAATGGCCCGGATCTGGGCTGCACTCCTGGCCCGGAGGTTTGTCTGTCAGCCTGCATAGAGAGATTTTGCAGAAAGGAAAGGCGCTGAAGCCTCCCCCTGGGCTGGGGTGCCCCACTCTCCTGCACGGGCTGCGGGGGTTCACGGTTAAATAAGCACAGAAACTGCAGCTGATGTAGGGAACTCGGCTGAGGAAAGGCAATCTCATTAGTTTCTAGGACTTTGCTTTAATGCGCTGTGGAGATGCTTCTCTGTGGCCCCACAGAAAGGCTGTGTGTGCAGTTCTGGGTCTTCTGTGTGATTTTCTGGTCTTTGTAGAGTCAGAATGGCTTAGAAGGACAGGCACTTCCATTATTTGGAGTCAAAAATAGTGGGAGAAAGCCAGGGTTTGATTTCAGCCCTAATAAAAGCAGGAGAAAGGTAATTAAGGCTGTGACTCACCAGACCATCTTGATGAAATTAAGCAATCCAGTTGGGCCTCTGGCTATTTTAGTGGCAGGAAGTTAAGCAGTTGGGTCTATTGGTGACTGTTCAAAGTATGTATTTAAATAATAATTTTTAAACATTATTGCAGTTTTATGATATTTATGGGAGCTTTACATTCAGCATCTCTGGAAGTCCTCTCAATGTATGGGTAGGTGGGTGTTATGATTGATACCACTTTTGCAGACTGGAACTCAGAGAAGTGGCATCATTTCCTTAAGGTCACACAGCCAGTAAATGGTGCAGCAGAGACTGGACCCCAGGTCAGCCTGACACCAGAGCCTAGCTCTTTCCCCCACCCCCACTGCGTCCCTATTAAATTGCTGCATCCTGGCCTCTGGAAAGCTAAAGCCTAACTATTCCCTGAACCATAGGTAGTCTTCATTTTCTTAATAATGAGTCAAGATCATCATTTTGGCAGCCATATAAATAAACTTCATGACCTCATTGCTCGAAGCCCATTTTTCCTGCATGTTGGACAGATTTTGAGCTACCATCATTACCTGGGGCAACAGGCCGTATGACAGCTTAATTTGCTGAGTTTCACTTTGTGCATATGGCCCTGGTCAGACTTCTAAGGGCTTTGTTGTCTGGATCATTGTCCCCACATGCTGGTGATGGACAAAGCTGTAGTGAAAGCTCAGCAGTCCAGGCAAAGAGGAAGGCCCGGGTATACTGAGCACAGGTCAGAAAGCAGAGGTTTGCTTGGCCCGGCTGTGAGGTCCTGGGGAGTTCTCTCCCCTGGTCACAGTACTATGGGAATTAATGACACCTTCACTCAAGCATTGTTGGTGGGGACTCAAACTAGAGCAATTCGTGGAAACCCAGAGCCTCACTTGAAGTAGACACTTAGCAAATGTTAAATCCTTCTCCCCCTCATTGACAAAACCCTCTGCCCAATGTGGCAGAAGGTAGTGGACCTGCCTGTATTTGGACAGGTTTTGTGGACACATGCTTCAGTCCCCATTTACCTCCACTTTGCCCTGTATAGTAAGTGGCCACAGGTGCCCATGGGGCCACCAGGGAGCTGCCTGTCCTCCCTCCACCTGGACCCTGTGGAACAGATTGCACTGACTCTGGATAAACCACTTTTTGGAATCTTATTTCCTATAAAGTAAGGATAAAAACCCTAACTTAACAGGGTTATTGAAAGGTTTAAAATGAATAATGAAAGCAGATCATGAAAGCATCTTTTTGGACCCACTGTCCCCCAATTTAAATATTGAGAAATTTCATATCCAGTTCATGATCTTTGTCTTTCCTTGAAAAATGAAAAGATTGGCCATTTTAAAACCTCATTCTCGTCCTTGGCAATGATTGTCTGGAGCTATTCAGCTGCTGTTCCCTATAGCCAGGTCCCCACTACAGGGGTTCCCAGGTTTGCTCCAGGTCCCCACTGTCCCCACACACCCACTGCCTCGCCCCAGCCCTTTTTGTCCATTTGCGTTGCTTACCTGCTCTGTGCTCACACAGAGGAGAAGCCTGGGGCAGGCTGGCTCCTTCCCTCTCCACAGGGTTGGACAGGTTTAGATCTATTTTGCATTTGGTTTTGCTTTGTCATCTTATAAAAGCACAACTGTGTGAATTAAGGCCTCAGCTTCTCCAACCTGTAGGAGATTCACTGTCAAAGGTCTTAATATCCTCTGGCCCAAGTTGAATGATGGTTTGAACTTGTACAATGAAAAATACTTTAGGAGCCCAAGAGATTTAACTCCAATATAAGCAAGGCCCCTGGACCCTTGCTCTTCTTTCTAATTATTATGCCAGTAGCACATTAATTTGGGGAATGAATTACTGCTGTGGAATGTTCCAAATCAAATTGTACTTTTTCTCTTTCAAGAATTCCACCAACATTAGTGAGCTCTTGGCTCTACACTCAGGGATCACACTTCTATACCATTCCTCCCTCCCATGGGGAGTTATCCTCTCTGGGTTTGAAAGAGACTCTTGAATTATTGCTTCTATAAAGTTTGAAGCCACAGATGTTTCATTTTCCTATTACTTTCAAAAGGCAATTTACTTAGCAGCATTCATTTGAACCCTGGAGAATAGGGATTCTTCGATGGGTTGTGGGGGGCTTCCACAGGGAGCTAATGAAACATTATGATAGTGCAATCTTTTAGGTTTGGGAATGGAGAGAACCAGCAGCCACTCCAGAGGCCGTGGAATGAGTAGAAGGTATACAGAGCCTTTGGGGTAGCATCTGAAGTCAAATCTTGGCTACTCCATTTATTATTTGAGTTTCCTTGGCAAGTGACTTAAACATCTCTAGTTTTCATTTTCTTTATTTATAAAATAGGAAAAATGATGGGAGCTACCTTACAGGGTTGGTTTTAAAAATTATTAATGAGAAATAAGGTTAAAGTAGCTACATCATTTCTAATAAATTCTAATGTTCTTCTTCAGCTTTTCTGGTGAAATCATCTTGGACACAGCAACACTGCTCGTAGACAAAGGCAACTCCCTATTTAGAGATTGACCCCAACTAGGGGATTAGACAGATAATGGCGATAGATAAGATCATTGCAAGTTGCTTCCTCCCAGACCTGTCTTGCCATTTTAGGGCCTGCATTTCCACCGAAGAGGGTCGCTTTTTTTTTTTTTTTTGTAGAGACAGAGTCTCACTTTATCACCCTGGGTAGAGTGCCGTGGCGTCACACTGCTCACAGCAACCTCCAGCTCTTGGGCTTAAGCGATTCTCTTGCCTCAGCCTCCCTAGTAGCTGGGACTA
>CAUYON010001286.1:0-32043 GCA_963573935.1 Arctocebus calabarensis
ATAGTGATCAAGGAAATGCCATGAAGGATATCTGTAACAGTATGATCAAAATATTTCTGAATGTATATGAATCGTGCCCTGTGATTGCACCAATGTACATAATTATGATTCAATAAAATTATTAAAAAAACAAAACAAAAACAAACAAACAAACAAAAAAAAAGATCAAGAGTTTGAGGTTGCTGTGAGCTGTGACCCCACTGCACTCTACATAGGGTGAAAAAGTGAGACTCTTCTCAAAAAAAAAAAAAAAACATGCAGTGTAAGGAAAAAAAAAAAAGAAAGAAAGAAATTCTGGAGCTGAAAAGTACAATAAATGAAATGAAAAGTTCACTGGAGAGATTCAAAGGTAGATATGAGGAGGTAGAAGAAGCAATCATGCAATTTAAAGATAGAACAATTTAAATTATTAAATCTGAGAAATAGAAAGAAAAAAGATTGAAGTGAACAGAACTTAAGGAACCTGTGGAACACCATGGAGCAGACCAACATACACAATGTAGATGTCCCAGGAAGAGAAGGAAGAAGGGGAAGGAATGAAAGGTGGAAATTCTTCAGAGAAATAATGGCTGAAAACTTACCAAATTTGGTGAAAGATATAAATATAAATATCCAAGAAGCACAAGGAATTCCCAGTATGATGGACTCAAAGAGATCCATACTGAAACATAAGCAAAATATCAAAAGCCAAAGTTCCCCCCAAACATCTAAAACTGATCTTCAAAAGTGAGGGAGAAATTAAGATATTTCCAGATAACAAAACCTGAGAGTTCATTATCACTAGATATGCCCTATCAGAAACACTGAAAGGAGGTTGGCAGATTGAAATGAAAGGACACTAGACAGTAACATAAAGCTGGGTGAAGAAACAACAGACTCAGTAAAGGTAAATATGCAGACAGTTATTAAAAAGCTAGTATTATTTTAACTTTGATATTTAATTCTGCTTTTTTTTCTTACATGATTTAAGAGACTAACATTAAAAGTGACTATTTTAGGGAGGCGCCTATGGCTCAAAGGAGTAAGGCACCAGCCCCATATACTGGAGGTGGTGGGTTCAAACTGGGCCCCAGCCCCCCCCCCCCAAATGGCTATTCTAAAAGGTAGCATTATTGAACTTTGGTTTGTGACTCTATATTTTTTGCAAATATTTATGAGATTAATGCCTAAAAAATGATGCTAATGATGACTGGCTTATTTTTTTGGACACAGTGTATAAAGGTGTGTTTTTGTAACATCATTTACTAAAAACAGGTGAAGAGGGACCTGTAGAAGACCAGAGTTTTTATATGTTACTGAACTTAAAATGATAGAAATTCAAACTGGAGTGGTATAACTTTAGGATGTTAAAATGTAATCCCCATGGTAACCACAAAAAATAGCTATAGAATATACACACAAGGAAATGAGAAGGAAATGAAAATGTTTCACTGCAAAACATCATCTAAACACAGAAGAAGATAGTGATGTAAGACTTGAGGGGTGAAATATTCTAAGGCATGTAGAAAACAAATGGCAAAATGACAGAAGTCAATCCCTTTTTATCAGTAAATACTTCACATGCAAATTGATAGAACTATCAAAAGCGAGAGATTGGCAGAATGGGTTAAGAGACTTTATTTATGACAGAATCTCACTTAATCATTCTGGGTAGAATGGTGTCATCATAGCTCACAGCAACCTCAAACTCTTGGGCTCAAGAGTCCCTCTTGCCTCAGTCTCCAGAGTAGCTGGGATTACCGAAGCCCACCACAACACCTGGCTAGTTTTTTTCTTTTTAGTAGAGATGGGGTGTCTGTCATGCTCAGGCTGGTCTTGAACTCCTGAGCTCAAGAAATCCACCTGCCTTGGCCTCCCAGAGTACTAGGATTGCAGGCATGAATCACTAAAATAGTATCTGTCTGGCCAGATACTCACTTTAGATGTAGAGATACAAACGGGTTGAAAGTGAAATAATAGAAAAAAGATACCACATTCAACTAATAACAAAGAGAGAGTAGTAGTGGCTATCTTAATATCAGATAAAATATATTTTAGGTAAAAAAATTACAAGGCATGAAGAAAGATTTATTTTAATAAAAGTTTCAATACAGCAAGAAGATTTAACAGTTATAAACATTTATGTACCTACTAAGAGACAATCAAATTATCTGAAATGAAAGGAGTTTTGGAAGGAAAAACAGAGTTTTAGAATAATAGTTGAAAACTTTAATACCCATTCTCAACAATGGATAGAACAACCAGATAGAAGAAAGTAAGAAAATAGAGAACTTGAATAATACGACATGTTGATTAGCCCTAACACACACACACACACACACACACACACACACACACGCATATAGAACACTTTACCAACAGCAACAGAATTAACATTCTTCTCAAGTGCATATGGAATATTCTTTAAGACAGACCTATCATAGGCCACAAATTAAGTCTCAATAGATTTAAAAAGATAAATATAATCCAAAATATCTTCTATGGGCCAAATGTGTTCCCCAAATTCATATTGGGACAGTGGTGGGAGGAGGAGCCTTTTGGGAGGTGCTTACATAAAATTAATGCTGTTGTAAATAAGCCTTGGTTCTTTCTTGCCTCCTCTTCTGCCATGTAAGGAAACAGTGTTCATTTCTCTTTAGCCTTTCCACCTTTTATCATGTGAGGATGTAGCAAGATGACCCTCACAAGATGCTGGTACCTTGATTTCAGACTTCTCATCCTTCAGAATTGTGAGAAATTAATTTCTGTTCTTTTAAAATTATTCAGTCTGTGGCATTCTGTTATGGCAGCACAAATGAAATAAGATACTATTTGTGCATCCACAATGGGATGAAAGTAGAAATCAATAACAAAGAAAATTAGAAAATCCATGACTTTGTAGAAATTAAACACATTCTTAAACAACCAATGAATCAAAGAAAATATTACAAGGGAAACTAAAAAATACCTTGAGACAAATGATAGTGAAAGCACATCACTTATTGGATGAAGTAAAAGAGCGCTGAGGGGGAAATTTGTAGTTATAGACACATTTGATAAGAAGAAAAATATCAAATCAACAACCTACTTTTATAAGGAACTAAAAAAAGAAGAAACTAAACTTTAAGCTAGCAAGAGAGAAATAATAAATGTTAGAGAAGAGATGAATGAAACAGATAATAAAAAACAGAGAAAATCAATAAAACCCAAAGTTGGTTCCTCAAAAAATCAACAAAATTGACAAAAACTTAGCTAAATGGACTAAGAAAAAGAGAGAAGACTCAAATTACAAAAATCAATGCAATCCTTATCAGAAATCCAATGCCATTGTTTTTGCAGAAGTAGAAAAATTTAGCTCAAAATTTATATGAAATCATAAAGGATGCCAAATAGTCAAAATTATTTTGAAAAAGAAGATAGAGAACTCACACTTCCTGATTTCAAAACATACTACAAAGCTACAGTAATCAAAACAGTGTGGTATTGGTATGAAGACAGACATGTAGGACAATGGAACAGAAGAGAGAGAACCCAGAAATAAATTCTCGCATGCATAGTCAAATGATTTTTGACAAGAATGCTAAGACCATTCAATAGAGAAAGTTCAGTCTTTTTAATGTCTGGTGCTGGGAAAACTGTAATTTACATCCAGAAGAATGAAACTGGACCATTACCTACCAGTACATACAAAATGGATCAAAGACATAAAATTTAAAAAGAGAACACAAAACAAAACCTTCGCAACATTGAATTTGGCAGTAATTTCTTTGATATGATACTAAAAACATAGGTAATAAATGAAAAAAAAATTGGGCTTCATAAAAATTAAAATTTTTTGTGCGTCAAATGACATAAATAATGTAAAAAGGTAACCCATAGAATGAGAGAAAATATTTTCAAATTATACATCTGACAAGGAATTAATATTCAGAATATACAGAGAACTAAAAATTAACAACAAAAACTACCTGATTAATAAGTGAACAAATGACTTGAATAGACTTTTCTCCAAAGAAGATATAGATGTACAAATGGTCAGTAAGCACATAAAAGGATGCTCAACATCATTGGTAGTAAAATACAATTAAAACACACAAGGTATGACTTCACATACATCAGGATGGCTACTATCAAAAAACCTCTCAAAATATATGTTAACAAGTATGTGGAGAATTTAGAACTCTGTGCAATGTTGGCTGGAATGTAAAGTGGTGCAACTGCTATGGAAATCAGTATGGTGGTCGCTCAAAAAATTCAAAATAAAATTATATGATTCAGCAATTTTAATTTGGGATATATAACCCCCAAGTTGAGAGCAAGGTTTTATTTAATTTAATTAATTAATTTATTTAATTTTTTTGTGGTTTTTGGCCAGGGCTGGGTTTGAACCTGCCACTTCCGGCATATGGGGCTGGTGCCCTACTCCTTTGAGCCACAGGTCCCGCCCAAGAGCAAGGTTTTTTTTTTGTAGAGACAGAGTCTCACTTTATTGTCCTGGGTAGAGTGCCATGGCATCACAGCTCACAGCAACCTTCAACTCCTGGGCTTAGACAATTCTCTTGCCTCAGCCTCCCGAGTAGCTGGGACTACAGGCACCTGCCACAACACCCGGCTATTTTTCTGTTTTGCAGTTCGGCCAAGGCTGGGTTTGAACCCGCCACCTTAGGCATGTGGGGCCAGTGCCCTAGTCGATGAGCCACAGGCGCTGCCCAAAAGCAAGGTTTTAAAAATGTATTTGTACAACCACGTTCATAGCAGAAATATTCAAAATAGCTAAAATGTGGAAGCAACATTAGTGTACATTGACATAAATGGATAAACAAATGTGGTATGTCCATAAAATGGAGTATTCTTCAGTCTTAAAAAGGAGAGAACTTTTGTTACATGCTACAATACAAATGAACCTTGAAAACATTGTTAAATAAGCCAGTCACAAAAAAGACAAATACTATGTAATCCCACTTATACAAAGTACTTATGGTAGTTAAATTCAAAAAGGGACAGAAAGTAGATTAGTGTTAGCCAGGGGCTGAGAGGATGGGAAATAGGAATCATAGGGAGCTAGTGTTTAATGGGTAAAGTGTTTCAGTTGTGCAAGATGCAAAGAGTTTTTGAGATGGATGGTGGTGATGGTTACACAACAATGTGAATGTGTTTGATGCCACTAAGCAGCATACTTAAGAATGGTTAAGATGAGTATAATCTGGTTTCTTGTACCCTCAATGAATTACCAACAATAAGAAAAAAAAAAAAAGAATGGTTAAGATGATTAATGTTATGTTATATTTTTACCACAATAAAAAATGTTTTATTTAAAAACACACACATGACTCCCACTGACACTCACTGGACCTTTTTTAGCTTCTTCGGAAAAATTTTTATTCAATTATATTCCATATATATTAGAAAAAATGCTCTTAATGGGAAGTTTCCTGATGGTTTTTAATAGAGATGCTATAATTACTAGGTTGGGCAGTATGTACATTTCTACATGCACTTAATTTCCATTTCTTGAGTGTCCATTTTCTGTAAAGCTTTCTTTAAAAAGATTTGAGAAGTTGAATTAATTGCCTTTCAAAATCTGAAATATCAACCTGTATTTCTATGATTCTGTGTGTTCTGTCTTTTAGTACTGGTTATTTATATAATCTGAGGTAAGTCACTTAACTTCTCTGGGACTGTCTTGGTTGTTTTTTCTAGTTCCAAATTTTAAAATTTTTGGAAGCTGAAGGATAATAATGATACATAACTTTCTTTATTGGACAATTGATTTCTTGAGCAGAAAAGGTTCCATCCAACACATTAACTCTAGAGAATATAGTAAGATTTAGATTTATTTGGGGAATGCAAATAAGAATCAGTGAGTTTCAGAATATTTTAAAAATAAATACAATCTTGGCTAAATGCAGTGGTTCATGTCTGTAATCCTAATACTCTGCTAAGCTGAGATGGCAGATTGCTTGAGCTTAGGAGTTCAAGACCAGCATGAGCAAGAGTGAGATTCTCTTCTCAGTAGACAAGAAAAAAAGAAAAGAAAAGAAACTAGCCAGGCATTGTGGTAGGCACCTGTAGTCCCATTTACTTGGGAGGCTTAGGCATGAGGATCTCTTGAGTGCAAGAGTTCGAGGTTGCTGTGAGCTATGAACCCTAGGGCAACTGAATGAAACTCTGTCTCAAATACATACATACATACATACAATCTCAAGAACATAATTTGATTTTAAAGAAGATAACGGGGTAGCTGGGTAGAGAGTCATGTTTCAATTAACAGATAAGAATGAACAAAGCAAAACCTCAGTCTACTCACATCTGAATGAATTCACATTATGACTTAAAGCAACTCAAGGAAATTTGGGTCACTATTCACTCCTGAATTTGTTTTCATGGTTCTTGGAAATGTCTTCAGAGGTGAGAAAATCAACTTACCTGATTATTTTCTAAAAATAGAATGAAAAGGAAATTTCAAGTTTTAAAAAAATATTTTCTTAGCTTAGCGGAGTACATTGTCCACAGGGCTTTTGAAAATTTACAATGTATTGCTAGAACTCTGATAGAAACTTAGGAATCTCATGTGCTTTTCATGAAAGATGACAGCAAAAAATTATACAATCTTGGTTCATTTGCATGAAAATATTTTTACAACAGAGCATAGAATCCAATAATAAAACCCAGGGAAAGTCATTTTAATTTTAGAAGAAAAATTAACACTACCCTACCCTGCAACCTCATAATTAAAATCTAGTGATTTTTTTCTATAACGTCCCACATGGTTCGCCTCCTGTGTGGTGGGAAAGTGAGAGGGCACTTTTTCTGATTCTTTTAAAAGAATGAGGTAAAGAGTCTTCTAGAACCCAAATGTCAGCAGAAGTCACTGTACTTTTGATATAAGCTAAGATCACCTTGCCTTTTCTCTGTCTCATTCCATGTACTGTTTGTTCCTTTCCTGAGAATTTCTGCAATTATTTTCTCCTACTTCACTGTTCTATAATTTATGGTTGCTTTATTATTTCTGATCCAGCGTTGACCTAATTTTTTTTTCCCAAAATTCAGTTGTAAGAGTGTCTATAGCTCATTTTCCCCACTATAACAAAATATCTTATACACAAGGGAGATTTATTTTTCACAGTTCTGGAGATGGGGAAGTCCAAGCTCATGGTGCTGACAGATCTGGCATCCGGTGAAAAGTGCTCTCTGCTTCCAAGATGGAATTCTGTTACTGTGTCTGCACTTGGTAAAAGAATGGAAGGGCACAATGGCTCTCTAAAGCCCCTGTTATAAGCACAGTATCACCTTCCCAAAGCCCTGCCTTCTAATATCATCCCCTTGGTGATTAGTTTTCAACATAAGTGTTGGAGGGCTACATACATTCAAACTGTAATAAAGAGGCAACAAGAGATGGCATGTACAGTCAAATTTATCTACAACCACGTGTCATAGATTTTACTGGAGGTTGAAATAATTGTGTAGGACAATTGCAGCACCATTTAGAAAATATTCTAACATGGAATCTAGATTTTCTGGTCCTCCGAAAGTCCCTTGTCCATTTCTACTGATTAGATTTCAGTGTCTTACCACACAGTTCAGCTCTCTCTCCTGCTGTTTTTTGTCTCCCAGCTGTGACAAAATATCCTTCTATTTTATTATTACAAAGAGCATTTCAGCTTTAGCACTTACCACCTCCTTCCTCATTCACACTTTGCATAGCTCAACATTTATTAATGTGCTCTGCTAAAAACAGCTCCATCCATTCCCAGTGTCACCCTTCCCTCTCTACCCTGCCCTTGTTACTTTCCGAAGGAACAGGAGGGAAAGATGGAGTTTTACTTTCCCAGAAGTAACAATTGGAAGATATGAGACTTAGACGAGCAGCATGATCCTTTCTTGCCCTTGAAAGACATAAGTGGGTTCAGTTGATTTTGATTTTGAATAACGATTATAGCAAAATCTCTGCTACTATCCCACTGCTAATTTAATGGAAGGGTCTCGGAAAAAGGGCTCAGAAGGCTGGGTTCATATCTTGGTTCTGTCACTAATTGGTAGTGTGATCTCGGGTAAGTACCTCCCTAGACCTGATGAGGAATCTCTAAATTCCTTGTCAATTCTATGAATCTGTCACGTATTTGAGAGTCCTCCCTGGTACCTAATTCTTCTATAAATGCAGTCAAGGATGGGATTTCCCCTTCACAGGTAGGCAAATGTCCCTTCACCTGGAGCTGAACCCCAGCATCCCCTTAGTTAGCCATCTGGTCAACTGCTATTAGAAGCAATAGATCTCAATCCACAATGTGGATTGTGTTGTGTGTGGCCAAGCTTTGGCGCCACATACAGGCTTTTTCTACTCAGCACTGAGGTTGTGCTATTTATGTGACTCTTAGAATCTGGCTTCCTTAGTCGTGTACTGAGCAGAATGACGTCTACCTTAACGACTGTGTGTAATACAATAACACACACAAGACACTAATGGAAACACCTGGAACATGGTAAATGCCCAGTAAATGGATTGTTAGTCTCTGTGTGATGCTAAGCAAGTGTCAGTCAGGCTCATGTCAGACGCTTTCTGGCTCTGATGGGATGCCTGCGAGTCTATGGTAGGATGAGCTCAGGTTACTATAAAGGAAACTCCCAAGCTTTGGTTTTGCTGAGGAGAAAATAGAATTTAAAATATAAGAGTGAGAGCTGAATGGTTTTGGGTGGCATTTTTTTTTTCTTTTTTAGGTTGTGGAGAGGAAGAAGAAAGTGGATTGACTAAAGAGATAGGAGGGGCGGTGCCTGTGGCTCAGCGAGTAGGGCGCCGACCCCATATACCGAGGGCTGCGGGTTCAAGCCCGGCCCCGGCCGAACTGCATCAAAAATTAGCCGGGCGCTATGGCGGACACCTGTAGTCCCAGCTACTTGGGAGGCAGGAGAATCGCTTGAGCCCAAGAGCTGGAGGTTGCTGTGAGCTGTGACTCCACAGCACTCCACCGAGTGCGATAGAGTGAGACTCTGTCTCCACACACAAAAAAAAAGAGATAGGAGGAGAGAGGACTTTGAGAAGAAGAAATAAACATACCCACTTGAGTCAGTTTCTGTAGTATGATGAGCAACATGCATCCTTTTCCTACGTCTACATCGGTCTTTATATTTTTTATATATACATTATAGTTTTATATATGTTGTGTATATAGGTATATAAAACTTAGTATAGTAACATTGTGGATTGAGATCTATTTTTGGCACTTATCAGAGTGTGGAGTCCTACTTCAAGGTGGGCATAGATATAAAGACAGACTGTGTAAAGAAATACATTTTGAAGATTTTACACAGATTCTAATTGTATGCAGTGACTCAGCCTTTGGGATTGAGAATTCATATACTTTATCAACTATTTTTTTTTTTAAACTGTGTTCATGGCGTTTAAATCTGAATTGAGCCTATGTACCTATGCTGTTACCATGGACCTCCAACCATCTGGTCTGCATCTAGCGAGGATGTAAGTTACTTATGTAAGCGACTAGCTCCTGAGGAGATCCCTAGCTCATGGAACTGTGCCCTCTACTGTTCATCATGGAAACGTGCAGCCGTGATCAAATCTTAAGGAAGCACAGAGTTCCAATAGCCAAAGCAAGCTGCTCAGTGGTCTGTAATGGTCAAGGCACTGTCTGGAAGGCCAGCTCCTGGCACCTCCAGCCAGTCTCAGTTGTAAGTATACACCAGGAGAACCGAGACAACCAGCCAACAGAAGCTTACCTCCCTGGCTTTGTTCCTAGGCAGGCTCTGACTCCATGCTACACAATATATGAATGTTTCCTTCCCAGTTTTCACTACAAACACAGAAAAGCTGCTATTAGCTTTGTTCTTTATAAAAAAAATTATTTTAAAAACAGATGAAGGCCTTAACTATGTACACTGGCCTTGAATGCTTCTTACCTCAGCCTCCTGAGTAGCTAGGACTACCAACAGCAAAGCCAGCATGCCTGGCTAGAGAGATTTTTTTAGAAACAGTGATGTTAATCATTGAAACTTGCCTTTAACAGATCTTTGGTTTTGATTTTTAAACTACTTCAGGGAAGTATGGTTAATACCTATGATGAAATAAACACATATAAAATAGCAGCAGTTCATTGCCCAAGATTAACACTGGTAAGGATCAACTTTTCTTTTGTTCTCTTCTTTCCTTTTTTATTTTTTTTCCTTCTTTCCTTTTTTCTCTTTTCTTTTCCTTTCTTCTCTTCTCTTTTCTCTTATTTTCTTTCCTTTTCCATTCTTTTGTTTTTTTCCTTTTTGTTAATAAATCATCTAAAATGCCACAGAATCTCCTTCTACAGCATTAATATTACATAGTGAAATCTATTTTGCAGGCTTTCTTTACCTTCTGAGCAGATGGATGTCCGTGATTTGTATTTTCATCCTTAGCAACAATAACTTGAGCATGGCTCCAAAGAATGCAGTCAGCATTTACCTTTATTTTAAATAACAAAAAGGGAAATTCTGTAGATTTTAAGCTGGCATTTTAGATTTGGGTCTTCTACAGTACTTTTGAATTGTTCTTAGCATCAGCATCATTCCACTTAGCTACAGAAGAGAAAATATAGTGATACATAATGAAATATTCATGAAAGGAAAAAATGTTAAGTTTTCTTAAAATAAATGATTCTAAAACTACAATGTGTGAAAGTACTTTTGTGAAAAAAAATGATTCGGAGCTTCAAATTCATGAGTTTAGAGGGTGGGATTTTTGCTCTATCATGTGGCAGGATGCTGGTAAACGGGAATCTGCTGCATCTTATCTTTCTCTGCTGCCAACAGTGGAGTCCAATTTAATGCAGAACTGGCTGTCCATGAGAACAATCTGCCAGGTTTCACTGAGTCATACAGGTTCACTGCCATTCAGTGTACAAAGAAATGATGTGCAAAACGTGCACCTTTGTTGGCAATCCTCAAGGCACTGGCATGCTGTTGAGGATTCCAATTCAGAGTGATGGGGTCATGAGTAAATATTCAGTTATTTGCAGTATCAGAATGTGAGTGTTTGTGCATTAGAGTTTGTAAAGAATTTACAGATAAATTCATCACAATGTGCCTTGGAGAAGTTCTATTTGAGTAGAGGTGACCAGGGGACTGATATCTCTCTGAAAGGAGTATGTCAGAATCTTTGGTGATATTTGGGAAATTTTCATTTATTATAATCTCTAGAATGGTTTCCATTCCTCTGGGCATTCTTCTTTCCCTTCAGGGACACCTATAACTCGTATGTTTGAACGCTTCATAAAGTCCCATAAATCTGTCAGTGAACGTTTCTTCAGCTTTTTCTGTCTTCTTTTCAGCCTCTTTAACTATCTGAGTTATCTCAAAAGCTTTATCCTTTACCTCTGAGATTATTTCTTCTGCATGATCTAATCTATTGTTGATACCTTCTATTGCATCCTTAAGTTCCCTAATTGACTGCTTCAGTTCCTTCAGCTCTGCTATATCCTTTTTATATTCTTCATATTGTTCATCTCTTATTTGATTCTGTTTTTGAATTTCCTTTTGGTTATTATCCACTTTCTCAGCAATTTCCTTCATTGTTCTCATTATCTGTATTTTAAATTCCCCTTCTATCATTTCTAACATTTCTTTATAGAAGAAATCTTCTGCGGTAGCTATCTCATGATCCCTAGAAGGGGTTACTCTGGCCTGGGATTTCGTGTTGCCAGGATTTTTCTGCTGATTCTTCCTCATGAGTGCTTTCTTGTATCTGTTTCCTTACCCTAATTTTGCTTTCAGTTCTTCTTGCTCGTTGGATCTGTAGCACTGGTCTAAAGTTTTAATGAGTCCTATGGTGCGAGATCAGAAGGATGAAAAGATTGAAGAGCAAGAAGGGAAAAAAGATTTAAGGAAGAGAAAAAAAGAGAGAGAGAGAGAGAGAAAGAAGAGGGGATGAGTAAAATGGAATATTGACAAAAAGAAGAGAGGCACTGAAGGAGAGAAATAAGAGAAATATAGGTGTGTAGTAGGATACTAGGGCCCAACCTTAAAGACCCCCAACCTCTGGGGGTGCTGAGTTGGATGATTCCCTTGAGGTCAACAGCTCTTTGCCAGCCAGCTCAGACACAATACCCCACCTCCACCAGGTAGAGAGGAAAGACAAAAATACTGTAAATTGAACTGAAACAAACAAGCGAATACCCTTATGGGATAAAATTGGGGGGGGGGAAGTAATAGGGACAAAAACACTAGCAAAAGGGCGGAGCCTGTGGCTCAAAGGAGAGAGCGCCGGCCCCATATGCTGGAGGTGGCAGGTTCAAACCCAGCCCTATCCAAAAAATGCAAAAATAAACAAACAAATAAAAAAAAAATAGAAAAAATGAAATTCTAATTGACGAAGAAAGAAAAATGGAAGATTGTATTTAAACTAGAATGGTGAAAAAAAAATGTCAAGGAAAAATGTTGATATTAAAAAAAATAAAAACCCACAACCAAGAAACCAAACAGTATATGTACCTTTTTAAGTGTTGATCAGGCAACAGGTGATCTTCTGAGGTATGAGATGTTAATCATGATGTTGATACAGCTGTACGAGATGGGGACTGGAGGCCTCTCCTGATTTTTCCAACCCTGCAGGCTTGGGAGCCCAAATGACTCCTCAGCCCACTCAAAAGACACTCCAAGCCATGAACCTTGGCCAAGCAGAAGCTTTCCAGGGAAAGCACTTATCCCTGGGATCTCTCCTGGTGTGGCTGCCTGCTTATCCAGTGGGCCAAGGCCAGTCTCCCCCTATGCCCCTGAGGGCCAAAGCTGTTTATCTGCAAAACACCTGGATCTTCGCACTTGCCCAGTGTCTCAATCCCCACTTTGGGCAGCTCAGTCACTAGATCACTAGCCCAGTTTCTTGGATCGGCGCTGCAACATGCAGGGGCAGCCTACAGCTGAACGATATTAGCTCCCTTGTGGCTCAGCCACTCAGTCTGGGGGCCCAGACAACACCCAAAGTCATCCGCACACCTGCCCAAGATCTCCTAAGGCAGTTCAATCGAGTGTCCAAGTCCAAAAAAACCAAAACAGCCCCCAGGTAAGGCTTTTCCTGCTTGCGATCTCGCAGTTGCTATAGTTACAGCTGCAGGCAGCCTCCGACCGAACAAACGCACCTAACCAATTGCCAGTTTTCCAGGGCTTCTGTCCTCCTGGTGGGGTCCAGAAGTCTCTCACTGACTTCCTGTATCACCAAAGAGAAGCCTCTAGGTGAAACCTCCTGCTAGAGATGCCTGGGGTCCTCTCTCCCCACTCTCACTGCGCCCGCCCGGCTGCACAGAAGCTGCACTCGGCTGCCATCCTCAATCAGGTCCTAAAGATACTCTTAGTAAGTAACTTTTACACTCAAATTCTTGAATCGAACTGGCCATTAATTGGGCATGATAGTCCTGTTGTTTATTTTCTTTGTTTTTAAGTAATACTGACTGATCCCCACATGCTGGAAACATAGAGCATGAATTATATGAGTTTTATTGTCCTTTATGCACAACTTGTAAAAACCAAAATAATTCCAAAAGAAAAATAGATATGAATTCAAGCTTTATAAGTTAACTAGGAAAATTAATATTTTTTTCCAGCTGGTTGCTATTCTGGAATCTTGTAGCTAAACTATCTGGCATCCGACATGCTCTTCTGTCTAGCCTTTTTGTCAGGGCATATCAACAGACTTTCAAAGAAATTATTAACAATATTTGTTTAAAAGATGAAAAAAATAAAGGCAAATTGGGACTTTATAAGCATAAAAGCAATAATTTTAGGACAATGCCTGTGGCTCAAAGGAGCAGAGTGCCGGCCCTATATGCCAGAGGTGGCAGGTTCAAACTCAGCCCCAGCTAAAAACCACAAAAAAAAAAAAAAGAAAGAAAAGAGCAATAATTTTATAAATCACAAAGAAAAAGCTCAGTAGACTTAAGAAGAAAAATTAGCTCGTATGTTCAAAACAGCATGACAATTTAAAAGCTAAAGTAATCTATGTGTTAATAGCCTTAGTACAAGTGTCATACACAACATCAGACTGAGCATCCAGGTTAGGACCTGGCAATGGCTTGTGAAGGCGCTTCCCCTAGCCTGACATACGGACTCTGCTATCCCGCGGCCTTGCAGGTGTAGCTGCTGCAACCTCCCTCACTCCGTGAGCATGTGGAGAGCAGGCCAGTGGCTGGGACAGTTTAAAAAAAAAAAGTGTCGGGTGGCGCCTGTGCTCATCGAGTAGGGCACTGGCCCCATATACCGAAGGTGGCAGGTTCAAACCCGGCCTCGGCCAAACTGCAAAAAAAAAAAAAAAAGTGTCATACAAATCTGATGGAAAATGGGTTGAGGCTCAGCACCCATACCAGCCACATACACCAAAGCTGGAGGGTTGGAGCGCTGCCCGGGCCTGCTATGAAACGAGCTTGCTGTTAGCTGTGATGCTAAGGCACTATACCAAGGGAAAAATTGTAAGACTCTGTCTCAAAAAAAAAAAAGAAGAAAAGAAAGAAAATGGGTTGAAAACACAAGTTGTTAACTGAATAGGAATTATCTTATTGATTACTAACAAATATGGGGAAGAAGTTCATCCTCCTCAGAAATTTTTTTTTTTTTTGCAGTTTTTGGCCAGGGCTGGGTTTGAACCCGCCACCTCTGGCATATGGGGTCAACACCCTACTCCTTTGAGCCACTGGCGCTGCCCCTCATCAGAAAAATTTACGAAACAATGTTATACTATTTTTACCTGTTGAAAACGGCAAAGATTAAGAAAAAGACAATACTTTATTGGCAGTTAGGCATTGACATTTGTGTGCTACTTATGGCTTTTTTGTGTGTGTGTGTGACAGAGTCTCAAGGTAGGTAGAGTACTGTGGTGTCACAGCTCACAGCAACCTCCAACTCTTGGGCTCAAGCGATTCTCCTGCCTCAGCCTCCCAAGCAGCTGGAAGTACAGGTACCCACCACAATGGTGCCTGGCCATTTTTTGGTTGTAGTTATCAACAACCTATTGTTTGGCAGGCCCGGACTGGATTCAAACCTGCCAGCTCCAGTGTACGTGGCAGGCGCCCTAGCTGCTGAGCTATAGGCATCGAGCCTACTTATGGCATTAATTGGTTCAATCTTTCTTTTAAGAAGTTTGGCGTTAAGGCCAAGCACGGTGGCTCATGCCTATTGTCCCAGCACTCTGGAAGACTGAGGTGGGTGGATTGCCTGAGCTCACAGGTTCGAGACCAGCCTGAGCAGGAGTGAGACCCCCCCATCTCTAAAAAATAGTTGGACATTGTGGTGGATGCCTGTAGTCTTAGCTACTGGCAAGGCTGAGACTGGGGAATCACTTGAGTCCAAAAATCTGAGGTTGCTGTGAGCTATGATGCTACATCCCTCTACCAAGGGCAACCAAATGAGACTCTGTCTCAAAAAAAAGTTTAGCAGGTGGTTCCTATGGCTCAGTGAGTAGGGCACCGGCCCCATATACTGAGGGTGGCAGGTTCGAACCCGGCCCCAGCCAAACTACAACAAAAAAATAGCCAGGCGTTGTGGAGGGCGCCTGTAGTCCCAGCTCCTGGGGAGGCTAAAGCAAGAGAATCACCTAAGCCCAAGAGCTGGAGGTTGCTGTGAGCTATGATGCTACAGCCCTCTACTGAGGGCAACCAAGTGAGACTCTGTCTTAAAAAAAAAAAAAGAAAAGAAAAGAAATTTAGCAGGTGGTGCCTTTGGCAAAGTGAGTAGAACACCAGCCCCATATATTGAGGGTGGTGGGTTCAAACCCAGACCCAGCCAAACTATAACAAAAAAATAGCTAGGCATCGTGGAGGGTGCCTGTAGTTCCAGCTACTGGGGAGTCTAAGGCAAGAAAATCACCTAAGCCCAGGAGTTGGAGGTTGTTGTGAGCTATGATGCTACAACTTTCTACCGAGGGCGACAAAGTGAAACTCTGTCTCTAAAAAAAAAAAAAAAGGAAAGAAAGAAAGAAATTTGACATTATATATCAAAAACCTTAATGTTCATACTCTTTGAATGAATAATGACCTTTTTAGGCACATATCTAAGATATTTTCAGGAAGTACCCTAGAGAAATTATCAAAAATTTAAAGATATATGTACAGTTGTGTTAGTTGTAGCATTTTCAGAAATGAAAGACTAGTTGCAACCTAAACCTTCTATATCAATAGTTCTATTGATATGGAAAAGATGAAATAAATGCTTATAATACCAGGAATTTTAATTGTCTCTTTTAAGACATAGTGGCAGAACTGGATAAATCCTACTCTTCCACTTTATGACACTACAATAAGATTTTCCAAGACCTAATTGCTAATTTTTTCATCCCCAAACCCCTTCCTATTTGTTGGATACCAGCGGGGAATGAAGATACTCATTTCCATATCAGTGTTTTGTATTATATTACCCAACATACTAATTTTTATTAATGTATCTGTAAAATGGTATCTCTTTGTTATTTTGTTTTGTATTTCCCGGCAAAGTTTGTCTTTTCACATCAGGACACTGCAGTTAGTTATTTTTTAATTTAGAGCAGAGCGTAAGTATTTTTTACACAGAAATTAATACTTCTGATTTGTACTTTAAAGGTCTTGTATTTAAAAATCCTTCCTTCCCTCAAAATCTGACATTCTCTGGCCACTTCCCTGACCTCTTTTATTAGGTGCCACCCTAGCCAGGCTCAAGTGCCACTGTGATATTGCCACTCAGCAGTAACCTGGCTTTTGCTCTTTGGCCTGGCAGTGCTCAGTGGGGAGAAAAATTACTTCCTCACCTTCATTTCACTTAGGGTTCCTGACTTCTTTTCTGCTTTGGGTTGCTATTTCTCTTTTACATTCAGACCACCTCCCTGGCCTTGGGGTTCTCTTGATTTCTGTTATTTTGACAAATTGTGGTTGATCTTGCTTTTGTACCTTTTTCTAAGATGGGGTTTAGGAGTGATTCAACAGTTCTAAACAATGGATTATTTTTTTATTTTATTTTATTTTTTTTGAGACAGAGCCTCAAGCTGTCACCCTGGATAGAGTGCTGTGGCATCACAGCTCACAGCAACCTCCAATTCCTGAGCTTAAGGGAGTCTCCTGCCTCAGCCTCCCAAGTATCTGGGACTACAGGCGCCCGCCACAATGCCCGGCCGTTTTTTGGTTGCAGCCGACATTGTTGTTTGGCAGCCCCGGGCTGTATTCAAACCCGCCAGCTCAGGTGTACGTGGCTGGTGCCTCAGCCTGTTGAGCCACAGGCGCCAAGCCAACAATGGATTGTTTATTATGTAGCCATTTTTGAAGGCTTTTGATGATGTGGGGATAAGTTCATGATGTAATGATGAGTATAAAGTAGCATACAAAACTACATATGGTATAATCTCAATTATATGTATATATATAAGTGTGTATATGTATGTTTATATATACATGTAAAAGAAAAAATGCTTATATGCCAGAATGGTTGTACCTATAGTTACTTCTGGGTTGATCTTTATTTTCATTATAAATTTTCTGTTTCCAAATTCTGCCCCTGCCCCTTCACCTTTGCATTAGTGAGTGTGTATGATAAGTTATTTTAAAAAAGGATCGTTTTCAACTGTAAGGTAGTACTTTTTGGTCATTAGAGAGATCTTCATATGTGATTATATTTGAGTTGTCCTGGAAGTTTATCCTTTTAGATTAATCTGAATAGTTTTTTGTCAGTTTGCTATTTCATCCAAAGCTTGAACCCATGTATGAGATTAGCCCTGTTTTTTTCTTATGCTTTAAATTTTATTTTTAGTTTTTATTACAAAAAAATTTCTTAAGAAAAGTAGAAAGAAGGGCATAATGAACCCATGTACCCACTAATTGAACAATTATTCAATTTTACCAGATTTGCCTTATCCTTTTTGCTGGAGTGTGTATTAAATTGAATGCGTCTTGACATTAAATTCCTAAATGTATGTCCTTTTCAAAAATAAGATTTACCGACTTAGCTACAAAACCTATGTTACACATTTACCGTGATTAGCTATAATGTTTGATCTGTTACTTAAAATACAAAGTTTTTTTTTTCTGTTCTTCGACTTTCCAAACCAGGATTCTGGGTTTCCGCCGAGCCCCATTGGTGGTTGGCAGATTTGTTAATCTGCGAACAGAGATCAAGCCTGTTGCCACAGAGCAGCTGCTGAGCACCTTCCTCAGTGCAGGTAAGAAAATTACAAAGGACGTCTAGATAGGGGAATAGCTAATAAGTTAATGGGCATCATTGACCAGAGGTGGTTCATAACGTTTAGAAATTGAAGAACTCAAAAGAAACACCAAAGCAAATCAGACAGTCTTTTCAGGTTACTCAGGAAAGTGAATCTAAAAGTAGATGTCAAGAATTTGTAAGCTTTCCCCAGTGCTTACTCAAATGTGTCTGTGAGGTAAGAAGTAAGGTCACTTACCCATAATGAAAGCAAGAAGTAACTATATTTTCTTCTCATGGGTTTTACAGCTAAGTTTCAAACTCAGAATTTGGCCTAAATTGGTTGTTATTTGTATATGCTTGGCTTGTTTGTTTTTTCATAATACATGGGCTTTCCTGAGGAATTTCTCCTGTCTCCTTAGAATTGAGGAAATCTTAAAGCAACTCTGTAAGTGAGTTCTTTAGTGTTTCTTCAGTTCCCTTGTAGGGTTGTATTGTGCCTAGAAGATCATCCTCTACTAACCCCTACTGCTCTGCAGTTGTCAGCCTGTAACACCCTGTGCATGGAGCTGGCTATGGTGCCTCTGGCCTCTCTTATCCGTATCTTAATCTGTGCTGCAGGCTCTGAACTAAACTTCTCATACCTATTCTTATGGGAATGAGGAGAATGGGAAGAATTCAGAGATGCTGTGGTCTCTTCTTTCAAAATCTTCATGGTGACTTTCAGTGACATGGTACTCTGCACTGTGGTATGACTGTTGAAGCAGACATTGTGAGAAAAACTTCACCTTGCTTTTTGGTGAAGTGAATGAATGGATCTACATTTAAAATGAGCTAAAACTGAATATTTAAAGGACTTGTGACTGAGTCGTTCAGAATTTAAACTTTTAAGGCTTGAGCTGTGCTTTTCTTACAGATAACCAAAAGCATACAGTGTCACTAATTTGTTACAGATATTTTCTAATCACTTTTTTCCATTTTATGCTCAACAAACATGAATTCCTGGTGGGTGCTGGAATGAGGGGCAGGGCTTGGGAATAAGGCAGGGTCCCTGCTTTTCAGAGACTCACAGGACAACTCTGATATATTGTACAAAATGTGGAGAGGCCAGACAAGATTTGTGAAGGAGGAATATTTAGACTGAGTATTGAAGAATTAGTAGGAGTTATCCAGGCAGCAAAGAGGAAAGGGTTTGAGGCAGAGTAACAGAAAGTAATAATGGGAATAAGGGAATAAAGATCTGAAAGTAATATGGGATTGGTATATTGGAGAATGATGAGGTTACGGACACCCCCCATCATAGGTAGGTAGAAGTATTTGGTTAGAGATGAGGTTTTTAATAGTGGCTTGATCTTAGCACAGCCTTGTTTTGTTGTGTCTTTAAGACTTTAAGAGCAGCTTTAGATTCACAGCAAAATAGGAAGATACAGAGACTTTCCAAGTACTGCTGCCACCACACATTATAAACATCACATATCCAAGTGGTACAGTTCTTACCCTAATCACCTAGGATCCATAGTTTACATTAGGGTTCACTCTTGGTATTGCATGTTCTATGGATTTGGACAAATATATAATGGCATGCATACATCATTATATTATCACATAGGATATTTTCACTGGTTTAAAAACCCTTGATGCTCCACCAGTTCATCCCTTCCATTAGTTCTTTTTACTGTCTCCACATTTTGCCTTTTCCATGCAGTTGGAATCACAGTATGTAGCCTTTCCAGATTGGCTCCTTTAACTTCTTGTTATTGCTTGTTACTGTTATTCTATTAGATGTATCACAGTCTGTCTATTCATCTACTAAAGGGGATTTTGGTTGCTGCCAAGTTTTGGCAATTGTGGTGCAACAAACTTCTATGTGCAGGTTTTTGTATAGACATAAGTTTTTAACTCTTTGGCGAAGATACCAGAAAGTGTAAATACGGAGCCTATGTGATCTAGCATAGCCCATGGCTGGATCATATGGTAAGAGTATGTTTAGTTTTACAAGAAACCTGCAAACTGTCTTCCAAAATGGCTGTACCATTTTGTATTCCTACAGCAGTGAATAAGAGTTCCTGTTACTCCTCATCCTTGTCGCCATTTGCTGTTGTAAAAATCCATATTCTGGATTTTGACCATTCTAATAGGTATATAGTGGTACCTGATGGTATTAATTTGCACTCCCTGATGTCATATGAAGTAGAGCATATTTTCATATGCTTATTTGCTATCTGTGTATCTTCTCTGAAGAGGAATCTTCTAAGGTCTTTGACCCATAGATTAGGTTGGCTGTTTTCTTATTGTTGAATTTTAGCAGTTCTTTGTATATTTTGGATACCATTCCTTTATCTGATATGTCTTTTGCAAATATTTTCTCTCTATGTGTGGCTTGTCTTTTCATTCTCTTGGCACAGGTTTTTTTTTTTTTTTTGTAGAGACAGTCTCACTTTATCGCCCTGGGTAGAGTGCCGTGGCATCACACTGCTCACAGCAACCTCCAACTCCTGGGCTTAGGCGATTCTCTTGCCTCAGCCTCCCGAGTAGCTGGGACTACAGCGGCCTGCCACAATGCCTGGCTATTTTTGTGTTTTGCAGTTCAGCCGAGGCCAGGTTTGAACCCGCCACCTTCAGTATATGGGGTTGGTGCCCTACTCGCTCAGCCACAGGCACCGCCCATTGGCATAGTTTTTTTTTTTTTTTTAACGTATTACTAGATAAGTTAGTATAATAGTGGCTAAATGCCATGTAGCCCTTGCAACTTGACAAAGCACTTTCATGCTGTTACTTTATTTCATCCTCTTAAATAGAACAGTAAGTAGAAGAGATGTTACCCACATTTCATACCCAAGAAAGGAGACTAAGAAGGATAAATGACTTTCCCAAAGTCACAAAGCTGGCCATGCCTGTAATCCTAGTGTTCTGGGAGGCCAAAATGGGTGAATTGCTTGAGCTCAGGAGTTTGAGACCAAGCTGAGCAAGAGGGAGACCCTGTCTCTACTTAAAAATGCAAAAAACTGAGGCAAGAAGATCACTTAAGCTCAAGAGTTTGAGGTTGCTGTGAGCTGTGATGATCCCATGGTGCTCTACCCAGGGTGATAGAGTGAAATTCTGTCTCAAAAACAAACAAACAAAAAGTCACAAAGCTACTGTTAGCTAGGATTCAAACCTAGATTTTCTTTCTTTTTTGTTGCAGTTTTTGGCCAGGGCTGGGTTTGAACCTGCCATCTCCGGTATATGAGGCCGACACCCTACTCCTTGAGCCACAGGTGCCACCCTCAAACCTAGATTTTATTTTTTCATCTGTTTGTGTACTTTTATATTCATTTATTCAACAAAACTGTGTTTCACTCTTGTGTGACAGGCTATAAGTTAGATGCTAAATATACAAAATGGATAGACCTTCCTGCCTTCAAAGAACTTTGTCTAACAGGGGATCCAGACATGTATAAAGGGCCAGTGGAGTGTGGAGGGGCTGTCTAGAAGTTAGGGCCAGGGTGACAGTTAATTTCTGAAGGTGATCTTTTAAACAAGGCTTAAAGGAATGATAGCAGTCCTCCAGGGAGATTCAATGTAAAAGAACATTCTAGGTCTGGACATAACTTTTTTGTGTTATAGACTCCTTTGGCAGTCCCAAGATGCTTATGGATCCTTTCTCAGAATAATGTTTAAATGAATTAAAATATATAAACTTATACGTGAAACAAAAAATATTTAAGTATAACTTTGATACAAAAAGTGGCTGGGTGCGATGGCTCATGGCTGTTATCCTAGCACTCTTGGAGGCCAGGAGGATTGCTTGAGGTCAGGAGTTCCAGACCAACCTGAGCAAAGTGAGACCTCATCTCTATTAAAAAAAGAAAAATTAACTGGGCATAATGGTAGGCATCTATAGTTGCAACTACTTGGGAGGCTGCAACCCAAAGATTTGCTTGAGCCCAGGAGTTTGAGGTCACTGTGGGCCAGGCTGAGGCCATGACACTCTAGTTTGGGTGACAGAGTGAAACCTTGTCTAAAAAAAAAAAAAAATTACAAAAAGCAAGTTTATGATACATAGTACAGTATCATGTGCTTTGTTATTAACACATTATGTAAGATCTGTGTGAGATCTAGTCACTGCAGTAATTTCAAACTATGAATATAAAGGGCGCTGTGAGAGATCTGCAACAATGCTAAAACAATATGAAGAATATGTGACTTCTTTAAATGACAAAGTGATGGACAATGCCAATATTATGGTTTGTTCCCTACAATTGTAATTGTAATTGAAAGAATGCTAATTTTAAGATAGAGCTGAAATAAAATAAATGTGTAATTTTGTTCCCCTTCAGCTCATAGGCCCCAAGAGGTCAGGAGTTCTAGACCAACCTGAGCAAAGTGAGACCTCATCTCTATTAAAAAAAGAGAAGTTGAAAAAAAAAAGAGAAGGTGAAAGACAACAGTTAAGGGTGACAAGCATGAAAGAAGAGTGTGACAGGCTCTGGAGACTAGTTTAGCTGAAGAAAGGGACGTGTGTGGGGTTGACAAGTGGAGAAGGCAGTAGGGCAGTGTCACTGAAGGACCTGTACACCATGCTTAGGAGAGATTTTCTCTTGGCACTGGGAGGCCATTAAAACAGTTTGAACATGGAAAATGATGTTTGAATGTAGAAAACTAATTGGGCACTGAGCATGGTAGCTCAGGCCTATAATCGTAGCACTCTGGGAGGCTGAGGCAGGTGGATTGCTTGAACTCACGAGTTCGACTTCAGTCTGAGTAAGAGTGAGACCCTGTCTCTACTAAAAATAGAAAAACTAACGGGGTGTTGTAGCAGATGCCTGTAGTCCCAGCTACTTGGGAGGCTGAGGCAAGAGGATCTCTTGATCCCAGGAGACTGAAGTTGCTGTGAACTATGATGCTAGGGCATTCTACACTGCACAACAGAGGGAGACTCTGTCTCAATTAAAAAAGAAAAAGAAAACTAATTGTAACAGCATCATAGAAGATGAATCACGAAGGGGAGAATCAGGAGCTGAGAGCATTTGGGGGCTGAAATTGTATGTAGTAAGAGACAGAACTAAAGCAGGAATAGGAGGCTGGGCTCAGTGGCTCATGCCTATATAATTCCAGCACTTTGGGAGGCCAAGGCAGGAGGATTGTTTGAGGCCAAAAGTTCAAGACCAGCCTGGGAAACATAACAAGACCCCATCTCTACAAAAAATAAAAACTTAGCAGGATGTGTGGCACACACCTGTATTCCTAGCCTACTCAGGAGGTGGATTACTTAAAGCCCAGGGGTTCAAGACTGCAGTGAGATATGATTGTGCCAGTGCCCCCCAGCCTGGGCAACACAGTGAGATTCCATCTAAAAAAAAAGAAAGGAAGGAAGGAAGCAGTGATAGGAATAGAAAGATTTAAGAGGAACTAAAAATTGGAATGGAAAGAATTTGGTGACCATTTGAGCTAGGAAAGGCAATTGAGAGAGAGGAAAAAAATTAAGAAAGACTCCCAGATTTCTGGATTAGATGACTCTAAGTGAATAATGAAGTTTCAGGAATGTAGGGAAAGGAGCCTTCCAGGAGATGCAGCAGAGGAAGAGAATAAATTTTGAGTATTTTGTTTTCTGGAGAGGAAGGTTCAGGAGTAAATGTCAAGTAGTCTTTTGGAAACTAGTCTACAGCTTAGGAAAGAAGTTTTGGCTGGAGGCATAGATTTTATATCAATTGACATTTTACCCTAGGAGAGCTTAGAGACAGTGATCAGAAAACCAGTTTTTAAAATTTGGCATATCCAGGAAATAGTCAAAGGTTCAGGGCTTCAGGCTCACAGTGCTAAAGTGGGGATATTGAAGTCTGGAAAGGTAGATTGAGCCATGTTATTGATGATAAATAGGTGGCATTGATTGGTCTCTGACAGTGTGTCAGGCACTGTGCTGAGAATTGCCATAGGACGTGTAGAGAAATGAAATTACATGCCTGGATTCTCGCAGTCTCCTGACAAACTTAGTCTGCATTTTAACTCCGGTAACCTGACCCCAGACTCTTAGCCAATACAGCATACTCCCCTCAAGTTATGAAGAGACTTATTTACAAAACTCAGGAGTTTGGATTTTATCCTATAGGCAACAGATTTCCTGTACCAAGCAGTGTTTTGTTTTGTTTTTTAAAAATGTTTTAATCAGTAATACAGTAACACAATCCTGAAATTCAATGAAAAGGTTTTCTTCCATCCATCCAGTTCCTTCTCCTTCCTCCTCTATTATTAATGGAAACCTCTATTATTAATTTATATCTTTTTGGTGTTTTTAATACATATTTTTAACTCTGCCATTTTATACATGTGGCTAATTCTTTTATTGTTTAACCAGCTACAAAGTATTCCATTCTGTGGATCTACCATAATTCACTAAACCAGTCCCGTATTGGACTTACATCTTCTAGTATTTTATTGTTACAACCAGTGTTGCCCCAAATTACTTGTATGTATGTTATTTCACACATGAGCAAATATTTCTAAAAGTGAAAGTGCTGGGTCAAAGGGCATATGCATTTTAAATTTTGATAGGTATGGCCACTTTGTTCTGCATAGATGTTCAACCAGTTTACACTCTCGGCAGTGATACACAACAGTGCCTCTTTTCCTTAGCTTCACCAACAAAGTATTATCCAACTTTCAGCTTTTGTCTGTTTTGTTATGTGGCATCTTTTTATTTGTTTAAGAGTCATTTGTATTTTCTGTTAATTGTCTTTTCTTATCCTTTGCTCAATTTTTGTGGTGTCAGTGGCCTTAGAGATTTATAGGAGCTCATATCTAGGGTGGGCAGTCCTTGTGAGATGAGATATAAATGTTCTTTCCCAATTTTTTCTTTTATTTTGACTTTGCTTAAGATTTTTTTTTTTTGCCTTGTAGAAATCCATCAGTCCTTTTAACAATCTTCACTTTCCTTGTTTTATATGACCTTGACATTGTTAAAGCATGCAGGCAATTACTTTATAAAATATCTTTTAATTTGAGTTTGTCTGATGTTTGGCAGGGAAACCAGGGAAGTGCTATTGTGCTGTTCTTTGTGCAACTGATGGCCATTTATTGAAATGTCCCATTGGTGGTGATGTTAATTTTATCACTTGATTAAGAAGATGAGTGTCCACAAGGTTTCTTCAGTGTCAAGTTAATAAGCATTTCATATTTACTAGTAAGTAATCACTAAGTACTTTGTAGGGAGATACTCTAGAACTATGTAAATATTCCATTCCTCATCAAATTTTCACTGACCACCTTTGGGATTTGTTGACACTTTTTGTTTGAACCAGTTATTATAACAGTTACTAAATAATGATTTTTTTTTTTTTAATTCTGTCATTCCATTGAAGGGTAGAACTCCTTCTACATAACACATTTATTTATTTATTTATATCGTGTGAATTCATAGACTTATTTTGCTCAGAGTTACAGTTAATTACTGGTATTGTTTATGTTGATTCTCGAACTGGCCTGTGGAAACTCCATACTAGCTCCTGTGCCATTTTGGAATGGTCACATCATTCTCTGAGCGCTTCCTTACATTTGGCAAAAACGCTATGGTCCAGGCACATCTTGTGCCCCAGCCCTGGAGTCAGCTGTGTCTTCAAGGAGCCCTGGTTTCTTTTAATGTATTAAAATGGTGTTTACAGACTAGTATGTGGAAGGTAGGTGTGCTGATTTCTACCTGGATGTCATTGTTTCCAAGTTCTCTTGAAGGACTGAGGTAAGAAGTGTCTGTAGGTATATGTTGTGTATCTCTGTGTGTGTGTGTGTGTGTGTGTGTGTTAAAAAACCATCAGTTCTGGCTTGGCACCTGTGGCTCAACGGGCTAAGGCGCCAGCCACCTACACCTAAGCTGGTGGGTTTGAATCCAGCCTGGGCCCACCAAACAACAATGACAGCTGGAACCAAAAAATGGCCAGGCGTTGTGGCGGGCACCTGTAGTCCCAGCTACTTGGGAGGCGGAGGCAGGAGACTCGCTTGAGCCCAGGAGTTGGAGGTTGCTGTGAGCTGTGTTGCCATGGCACTCTATCTAGGGTGACAGCTTGAGGCTCTGTCTCAAAAAAAAAAAACAACAAACTATCAGTTCAAACCAGTATCTCTAATTCTAATTCAACACCATAGATTTATTCTGGCCATCTCCTTTTTTGTATGTTTAACTCCCTTCTCCATCAGTGAAAGGCCTGGTTCCTGTTACAGTTATCTGTCTACTTATTTTCTCACCTCTCACCAGTCCCCTGCCCATGTGTATAATCAAACTCTGGCCACATTTGCCCCAGTAGATGCCTCCTCTTGCCCTTCCTGGGAACTCTGACTGAAATCTTAGCCCTGATGAAGAAGAGGAGGATATTATTTTCCTTTAATTAAAGTGAGTTCAGAAAGATACTTGTGATGGTAGTTCACTCCTGGGAGAGACTGGGCAGAAAGGATGCTGGGGAAGGAGGCTTACTTTTTAATGTATATTCTTTAATATCTTTTGCATTTTTTACACTACATGCTTTTATTAATAAAACCTATCCAGGAACATCAATGTTTGAAATATAGTAATTTCAGTATCTTTGTTTTCACAGTGCGCGTTTACTTAGCTGCTCCCTCCTACATTGCTTAGGGAAGAGTTCAGAGTCTCCATTCTTTCCTTAAGTGTATTTGGCTCCTTTCTGTCTTTTAGGAAACAACACTTGTTTCTATGGGAAGTGTTATTACTGCAGAGAAACAGAGCCAGCTTGTGCTGATGGAGATACAATGGAGGGATCTGTCACACTTTGGCTTCCAGATGTGTGGCCTTTGCAGAAACACCGACATCCGTGGGGCAGAACTTACCGAGAAGGCAAATTGGCCAGGTAAGTGCTCCTGTGAGCCACTACTAATTCTCCCCTGTGCCTGGACAGGAGCCAGCAGTTCTGTCCAAGGATGCAAAGAACCATGGGGTCAGGACACACCCAGTAGGTGGGAACTCTGTCTTCTCTTTGTTTTAACAGTGCCAGGCACAGTGTTGGCACTCAATAACCCTGGCGATGCTGCTTGCCTCCAGGTGGGAGTATGATGAGAGCTACTGTGATGCTGTGAAGAAAACATCCCCTTATGACTCCGGCCCGCGCCTCTTGGACATTATCGACACAGCTGTCTTTGACTACCTGATTGGCAATGCTGACCGCCATCACTATGAGAGCTTTCAAGATGACAAAGGCGCTAGTATGCTCATCCTTCTTGATAATGCCAAAAGGTAGGGCCGGCAGGACTGTTCCTTCTCAGTGAGGGCTTTCTTTGTATAAAAGAAGGGCATTTTCACAGGTATCCTGATAACATCAACACAGTTGATAGAAGTTCTTTTTTCCATTTGGGACCTTTGCTGTTGACATCCATCCTTCCACCCTCAGGGATCTCAGAAATTTAAAATATAGAAAAGTGGTTCTTTCCAAGGAGTTGAGGACTCTGTAAGCCTCTTCACAGACAACTAGAAACCAAGGCCTTTAGTTTGTTACTTCCTACATCATTTATTCTTGGCTATGAAGTTTAAAATCTTGAGAAGTACACATTTAATGGTACATGGAATTTATTTACTATTAAATTTATTCTCTAAAGGTTCATGCAGATTTTTTGTTTGTTTGTTTGTTTGTTTGTTTTTTGGTTCATCCAATTTTAACAATGAATTTATTTGATAGGATGTTCAGTGGCAGCCTAGTGCCAAATTTTCCTTATCATGAGAAGAAGAGTGGTTGCTTAGTAATTATATGTAAAGACAAGTTACTTTTATCTTAAATACATTTATTCATTTTGAATAAAGAGAATGTCTGTATTTTTTTCAGGCCTAAGCTATTTGGAGAACACATTTTATTATCATTTTGTACTCTGCATTCTCCATGGTGGCCAATTTAGTGTCACATGTTTAGTTACAGTTGATAAATATTTGCTAAATAGAATGCTTCCTTGGAGCCCAGAATTGTCCAGGCACTTGGTTGCTGCTGTTAACATTGGTTTGCTAGAAATAAGCTAAGACATGGCTTCTTGTCAAAGAGAGCTTGTGCAGCATTAACTAAGGAGGCCACCGTCTTATACTGAACATGAGTTCCTCGTGCCCCATGAGAGATGGTGACAGCCACAGAAAATGAAAAGCAGCACATACTGCCTCTCCCTCTAACCTGTCACAGCAAAGCAGGTTGGGGCCATTCTGCTATATATGTTCCTGAAAATCTATATCCATAATCCATACTTTTTTAAAAAATGAGCAAGTATACTGTGATACACATAATATTTGATAAATATATCAAAATAGTGGCTGTTGTAGTCTGTTTGGGCTTCTATAGCAAAATACCTTAGACTGGGCAATTTATAAACCACAGAAATTTATTGTTCATAGTTCTGTAATTGGGAAAGTCTAAGGACCAGGTGCCCGCAGAGTCAGTATCTGGGGAGGGCCCATTTGTCCTAGGTAGTGCCTTCTCTGTGTAAGGCAACAAGCTCCCTCTGGCTTCTTTTATAAGGGCACTAGTCCCATTTGTGAGGGCTCCGCTCTCGTGATGTAATCATCTCCCAAAGGCCCCATCTCTTACTTCTGTTGCAGTGGGGATTAGGTGATAACATCTGAATTTAGAGGGGACAGAAACATTAGACCATGGCAGTTGCCTTTGCTTTATATTATTGGAGGACCTACACTGTACTGAGGGCTACCAGACTGTCCAGCTATTAAGGTGAACTTCTTAGGGAAAAGAGTGAAAGGTTGACAGTTTCTGCAGCGTCAGTTCCTTTCTGACTCTGAATTACTGCTAAGATCATTTATGCATCTGGTTTGAACTAATGTTTCTGCAGCCTCTGTGAGCAGTTTTCCCAATTTGAATCTGCCCTTACACTTACCTGTAAGGGAATAGGATATTGGTAATTTTGGAGTAGAACAACTATAACTTCTTTTTATAAGTAATGGCCATCTGCTTATTTGTGAGAAACTAATATGAATAGAATTTTTTTCCTTCCCTATGCCTTAAAACTTTTTCAGGCTGAGGGGTTCCAAGTTCTCCCTTTGTTCTGTGTCTACTCAGTGTTTACTGTGGTTATGCTTCTGCACCTCGCAATATCTTGACAGGAAAAAAGGGTCCTTGTAAATGAGTATATTTGTTGTTAGATACTTCAGTACAGGCTGTTAGGGATCCTGTGTCTAATTGGTCATGCCCTGCTTATTTTCAATTTAAGTGATTTGAGTTGCTTGAGCTTGAAATTATCTAGGATCACATTTGGCCTTCTTAGAGAATTTGTTGTTGCTTTAATGCTAAAAAGGGAACTGATACTGCCACCTAATTCACTGAGTTTTAATTTAATTTTCAGCTTTGGGAACCCCTTGCTGGAAGAAAGAAGCATTCTTGCCCCTCTCTATCAGTGTTGCATGTAAGTTATGCGCAGCAAATAGCATGTGCCTGCGTTGCCTTTTACCAGGCTTTCCAGGCTCAGGTAACAGTATGTCTGTTTTCTTGGCCTTGAAACTTTCTAGTACCTGAGCAGTGATTATCATACTTTTCCAACTCAGAACCCCTGGAGATTCTGAGATGAGGGATCAGGGAAAAAGTGAAAGCAGGTAACCCAGGCTCAGAATTTATTTCAAATTTTGTGTGAGTAGAAGTTTGTAGTCTGTTGAGTAATACATATCTATGTTTGGTTTAATATCAGACTATAATCAGCCCCCTACACCCACTCCCTGCCAAAAACTTAAAGACTCTAGTAAAATCTGTATGCCTGATTGCTGTACCTGGTTTACCTGTGGTTTCAAGTCCTCTTACTCACCTACCACATGCCACCTGGTGTCTGCAAATCTCAATTTGAGATTATCTGAATCAAAAGTAACTTTTCTGGGCTTGGCACTCATACTCAGTGGTTAGGGCGCCAGCTACATACACCCAGGCTGGCGGGTTCGAACCTGGCCTGGGCCAGCTAAACAGCAATGACAACTGCAACAAAAAAAATAGCAGTTGTTGTGGTGGGTACCTATAGTACCAGCTACTTGGGAAGCTGAGGCAAGAGAATCGCTTAAGCCCAAAAGTTTGAGGTTTCTGTGAGATATGATGCCACGGCACTCTACCAAGGACGACATAGTAAGACTCTGTTTCCAAAAATAAAAAGTAAAAACTTTACATTAGAGAACAAAGAAATTAAAAGTAATCAAGAACGAGGGCGACATAGTAAGACTCTGTTTCCAAAAATAAAAAGTAAAAACTCTACATTAGAGAACAAAGAAATGAAAGTAAATCAAGAAAATGAAATGAAGATTGGGCTCTCAAAAGCTCCTTTTCAGATTATCATTCCTAGTATAATTTTAAAGCTACACATCAAGAAATCAACTGGGACCCACCTTTCTGGGCTATTCAGAAGAACAAGTCCAGGAGCACCACTTGTTACTGGTCAACTCCCAGAAACAATCATGCCACATAAGACTGCCTCTCCTAGCAATCAGTCTGTTTTTCTTTTCTTTTCTTTTCTTTTTTTTTTTTTTTTTTAATTGTTGGGGATTCATTGAGGGTACAGGAAACCAGGTTACACTGATGGCATTTGTTAGGTAAAGTCCCTCTTATAGTCATGTTTTGCCCCCAAGAGGTGTGGCACACACTAAGACCCCACCCCCCTCGCTCCTTCCCTCTCTCTGCTCTTCCTTTCCCCACCCCTCCCTCATTCTTTCTCTCTTTGCTCTCCCCTTTCCCCACCCCCATCATGTCATTAATTGTCATTAATTGTCCTCATATCAAAATTGAGTCCATGGTGGCTCGGCGCCTGTGGCTCAATGGGCTTAGGTACCAGCCATGTACACCTGAGCTGGCGGGTTCGAATCCTGCCCTGGCCTGCCAAACAACAATGATGGCTGCAACCAAAAGATGACCAGGCATTGTGGCGGGCGCCTGTAGTCCCAGCTACTTGGGTGGCAGAGGCAAGAGACTCGCTTGAGCCCAGGAATTGGGGGTTGCTGTGAGCTGTGGTGCCACGACACTCTATCCAGGTTGACAGCTTGAGGCTCTGTCTCAAAAAAAAAAAATCCCATGAGTCCATGGGATTCATGCTTCTCCATTCTTATGATGCTTTACTAAGAATAATGTGTTCCAATTCCATCCTGGTTAATACAAAGGCTGTAAAGTCTCCATTTTTTTAATGGCTGAATAGTATTCCATAGTGTACATGTACCACAGCTTGTTAATCCATTTCTGAGTTGGTGGGTGTTTAGGCTGTTTCTACATTTTGGCAATTGTAAATTGAACTGCAGTAAACAGTCTAGAGCAAGTGTCCTTATGATAAAAAGATTTTTGTCCTTCTGGGCAGATGCCCAGTTTTGGGATTATAGGATCAAATGGGAGGTCTAGCTTGAGTTCTTTGAGAATTCTCTATATTTCCTTCCAAAAAGTTTGTATTAGTTTGCAGTGCCACCAGCAGTGTAAAAGTGTTCCCTTTTCTCCACATCCACTCCAGCATTTGCAGTTTTGAGATTTTGTGATGTGGGCCATTCTCACTGGGGTTAGATATTATCTCAGGGTGGGTTTGATTTGCATTTCTCTAATAATTAGGAATGATGAGCATTTTTTCATATGTTTTTTAGCCATTTGTCTGTCTTCTTTAGAGAAGGTTCCATTCATGTCTCTTGCCCATTGATATATGGGATTGTTGGCTTTTTTTTTTAAGTAAACAGTTTATTAAGAATTAAACAAAGGTGTGATGTAATACAGTACAAGCAAGACACTCAAGATAGGTATAATAGTACTACTCACACAAAAACTTGGATTTCACCTCAAAAAAATCACAAGACAAAAGAGAAAACAATTTCACTGTTATAAGATAAGATATTTCATGCAAAGTATTAACTCTGCCCCCCCAAAGCCCAACCTCCCAACAAACAAAAACTATCTGGGAATACTGCTATGCTAACATATTAACCACAGTATAATCATTCATAGGAAAACAGTAATTAAGCAATGAATTGAATTAAATAAC
>CAUYON010001288.1:0-19069 GCA_963573935.1 Arctocebus calabarensis
GTCTTTCCCTGGTTTAGGGATCAAGGTGATGTTTGCTTCATAGAATGTATTGGGTAGTATTCCTTCTTTTTCTATATTTTGGAAGAGGTTGAGTAATATAGGTACTAGTTCCTCTTTAAAGGTTTGGTAGAATTCTGACGTGAAGCCATCTGGTCCCAGGCTTTTCTTTTTAGGGAGATTTGGTATTGTTGATGCTATTTCAGAACTTGATATAGGCCTATTCAATATTTCCACTTGGTTCTGGCTAAGTCTTGGTAGGTGGCATGCTTCCAAGTATTGGTCAATTTCCTTCAGATTTTCATATTTCTGAGAGTACAGTTTGTTGTAGTATTCATTGAGGATTTTTTGGATTTCTGAGGGGTCTGTTATTTCATCTTTACCATTTCTGATTGAAGAAATTAGAGATTTTACTCTTTTTTTCTTGGTTAAGTTAGCCAAAGGTTTATCTATCTTATTAACCTTTTCAAAAAACCAAATTTTTGATTTATTGATATGTTCTATAATTCATTTGTTTTCAATTTCATTTAATTCTGCTCTAATTTTGGTTATTTCTTTTCTTCTGCTAGGTTTAGTGTTGGAAAGTTCTTCCTTCTCCAGTTGCTTGAGATGGCCCATTAAGCTGTTAACTTCCTCCCTTTCTGTTTTCTTGAGGAAGGCTTCCAGTGCTATAAACTTCCCTTTTAGGACTCCCTTTGCAGTATCTCACAGGTTCTGATAATTCATGTCTTCCTTGTCATTTTGTTCCAAAAATTTGGTAATTTCCTTCTAAATCTCATGTATGATCCCCCATCTGTCCTTCAGCATAAGGTTATTTAGCTTCCATGTTTTTGTATGAGTTTGCCAATTCCTGTTATTGTTGAGTTCAACTTTTATTCCATGGTGATGGAGAAGATGCAAGGAATAATTTCTATTCTTTTAAATTTGCTGAGGTTAGACTTGTGACCTAAGATGTGATCGATTTTGGAATATGTTCCATGGGCTGGTGAGAAGAATGCGTATTCCATTTTATTAGGATGAAATGTTCTGTAGATGTCTGTTAAATCCAGATGTTGAATGGTTCAGTTTAAATCTAAAATTTCTTTACTTAGCTTCTTCTTACAGGATCTATCCAACACTGCTAATGGAGTATTAAAATCTCCAACTACCTTGGAGCTGGAGGTAAACAAGTTACTCATGTCTATTAGAGTTTTCTTATAAAATTAGGTGCAATCTGGTTGGGTGCATAAATATTAATAATTGAAATCTCATCATATTGAGTATTACCTTTAACAAATATGAAATGTCCATCTTTATCCTTCCTTACTTTGGTTGGTTTAAAGCCTATTGAATCTGCAAATAAGATAGCAACACCTGCTTTTTTTCTGTTTTCCTTTTGCCTGGAATATAGATGACCATCCCTTCACCTTGAGTCTAAATTTATCTTTTAAGGTAAGGTGAGATTCTTTAATGCAGCAGATATCAGGCCTAAGTTTTTGTATCCAGTCAGCCAATCTATGCCTCTTTTGAGAACAATTTAAACCATTCACATTAATTGAACATATTGATAAATCTTTAGAAAATCTAGTGGACATTTTTAATCCTTTCATCGTTGTGGAAGTTGGAATTTGATGAAAAGTTTCTGGATGAGTTTACTTTTGCGTTGGAGTATTACGCTGGTCATTATGGAGGATAGGTCTGAGAATATCCTGGAGAGCTGGTTTTGTTATAGCAAATTTCTTCAACATTTGGATGTCATTAAAATATTTAATTTCTCCATCATAAATGAAACTCATTTTGGCTGGATACAGGATCCTGGGTTGAAAGTTACTTTGTTTTAGGAGATTAAAAGTCAATGCCAATTCTCTTCTAGCTTGAAAGGTTTGATCAGAGACATCTGCAGTTATTCTAATATTCTTCCCCTTGTAGAGTATAGATTTCTTGCATCTGGTTGCTTTCAAAATTTCCTCCTTCATATTTACTTTTGTGAACTTAATTATGATGTGCCTGGGGGATGTCTTATTTGGGTTGAATCGTGCTGGGGTTCTGAAACTGTCTGCTATCTGAATTTCAGAATCTCTTGGCATGTCTGGAAAGTTCTATTTCATAATCTCATGAATAAAGAGATTCTGTGTCTTGTGAAGCTGCTTCATTGCCTTCAGGGATCCCTGTGAGGTGAATATTGGTTTTCTTTGAGTTATCCAAGAGCTCTCTGAGTGATCTGTTTTTGCCCTCCTTTTCTCTTGCTCTTTGGAGGTTTGAGAACGTTTGACAGCTTTGTCTTCCACGTCAAAAATCCTTTCTTCTGCTTGTTCCATTTTGTTACTGAGGGATTCTACTGAATTTCTCAGATCTTTAAGGGCTGCAACTTATTGTCTCAATGTCTCAAAATCTTTGGTCATTTTGTCTTTGAATTCGTTGATTTCTTGAGACATCTTTTGGGTCATCTTTTGAATTACTGCTTGAAATTCTAATTCCATCTTTTCCTCTATTCCACTGCTCTTATTTGCAATCCAGATTCTGAATTCGATTTCAGACATCTCAGCCATTTGCCTATGCAGGAGATCTTGTGCTGTGTCTGCCTTGTTGTTACTTGGAGGGGTTGTTCTACTCTGATTATTCATATTGCCAAAGTATTTCTGTTGATTCTGCCCCCAAATATGGAACGCTTCACGAATTTGTGTGTCATACTTGTGCAGGGGCCATGCTAATCTTCTCTGTATCGTGGTATATGTGCTGCCGAAGTGAGCACCTCCTTGTAGTTTTAATTTGCATTTCCCTGATGTTTAGCATCACTTCAAATATTTGTTAGCCATTTGTCTTTTCTTGAACAAAATTCTGTTTATGTCTTTCATCTACTTTTGATGAGGTTTTTTTTCCTTGGTGATTTGTTTGAGTTCTTTATAGACTGCAGATGTTAGACTTTTGTTGCAAGTGTTTTCTTTCAGTCTGTAGGTTGTCTGTTTAGTCTGTTAATTATTTCCTTTGCTGTGCAGAAACCTTTTTAATTTAATTGTCTCATTTATTTTTGATATTATTGTATTTGCCTTTGGAGTCTTAGTCATAAATTCTTTGTGAAGGCTGATGTCTAGAAGAGTTTTGCCTATTATAGAAGAAAACATAGGAAAAAGTCTTCTAGACAGTTTTTAAACTCTTCTTATGATTTCATGTCTTATATTTAAGTCTTTTATTCATCTTGAATCAATTTTTCAGTGTGTCCAGAAATAGAAGCTCTATTTCTTTCTTCTTCATGTGACTATCCAATTTCCCTGTATCAATTATGGTATAGAGCTTCCTTTTCCCACTGTATACTGTTGTCTGCTTTCTTAAAGATTATTTGGTCATCAGTAGATGGTTTTATTTCTGGCTTCTCTATTCTTTTTTCATTGGTTTATGTCTCAAGTTGTATACTTGAACTACACGCTTTTGGTTGCTATAGCTCTATAGTATAATTTGAAGGCAGGTAATATGATGCCTCCAGATTTGTTTTCTTTGCTTTGCTTATTCAGGCTTTTTGGTTCCAGATGAAGTTTAAGATTGTTTTTTCTAGATCTCTGAAATGACTTTAATATTTTGATGGAGATTGCATTGAAACTGTAAATCACTTTGAGCAGCCTGGATATTTTAATGATGTTGAGTCTACTAATCCTTGAGCAAGTGATGATTTTCCATTTGCTTTGTCATCTGTGGTTTCTTTTATCAGTGTTTGATAGTTATCCTTGTAGAGATGTTTCATCACCTGGTTAAGTAGTATATTCCTAGATATTTTATTTTCTTTCTCACTGTTGTGAATTATATTCATTCCTTTATTTGACTCCTGGCTTGACTATTTCTAGGATATAGGTATGCTACTTATTTTTATACATTGATTTTATAACCTAAGTCTTTGCTGATTTATTTATTCTATCAATTTCAGCAGTTTTTTTGGTGGAGTCCTTAGGGTTTTCTAGATTCAAGATTATATCATCAGCAAACAGGGATACTTAAATCTCCTCTTTCCCTATTTGGATGCCCTTTATTGCTTCCTCTTGTCTGATTGCTCTGGCTCAGAATTCCAAAGCTACATTGAAGAAAAGTGGTGACAACAGAAACCCTTGTTTTGTTCCAGTTCTTAGGAGAAAGGCTGTCATCTTTTCCCCATTCAGTATGATGTTGGTTGTGGGTTTGTCATACATTGCTTTTATAATTTTGAGGAATGTTTCTTCTATGCCTAGTTTTATTGAGGGTTTTTAATATGAAAGAGTGCTAGATTTTATTGAATGCTTTTTCTGCATCTACTGATGATCATGGTCTTTTTATTTTATTCTGTGGTGATTCACATTCATTGATTTGTATATGATAGACCATTCCTTCATCCCTCGGTTGAAAGCCACTTGATCATGGTAGACTATCTTTTTGAAGTGCTGTTTAATTCTGCATGCTAGTATTTTGGTGAGATTTTTGCATTTATGTTCATAGGGATATTGTTCTGTAGTTTTATTTTTATTTTTATTTATTTTTATTTTTTATTAAATCATAGCTGTGTACATTAGTGCAATCTTGGGGTACAATATGCTGGCTTCACATACAATCTGAAACATTTTCATCAAACTGTTTAACATAGCCTTCCCGCATTTTCTTAGTTATTGTATGAAGACATTTGTATTCTGCATTTAGTGAGTTTCATCTGTCCCATTCTAAGATGCACCATAGGTGTGATCCCAACAATTACTCTCCCTCCACCCTTCCTCCCTCCCATGCCCCTCTCCCCATATTCTTGGGTTATAGCCTTCATATGAAAGCTATAAATTAGCTTCATAGTAGGACTGAGTACATTGGATACTTTTTCTTCCATTCTTGAGATACTTTGCTAAGAAGAGTTTGTTCCAGCTCCATTCATGTAAACATGAAAGAGGTAAAATCTCCATCTTTCTTTAAAGGCTGCATAGTATTCCATGGTATATACATTTACCACAATTTATTAATCCACTCATGGATGGATGGGCTCTTGGGTTTCTTCCATGGCTTAGCAATTATGAATTGGGAGGCAATAAACATTCTGGTACAGATATCTTTGTTATAATGTGGCTTTTGGTCTTCTGGGTATATACCCAGTAAAAGAATTATAGGGTTAAATGGCAGTTCTATTTGTAGATTTCTAAGAATTCTCCAAATGTCCTTCCAAAGGGAAGGTATTAGTTTGCATTCCCACCAGGAATGTAGAAGTGTTCCCTTTTCTCCACATCCATGCCAGTATCTCTGGTTTTGAGATTTTATTATGTGGGCTAATTTTACTGGTGTTAGATTATATCTCAAAGTAGTTTTGATTTGCATTTCTCTGATGATTAAGGATGGTGAGCATTTTTTCATGTGTCTGCTGGCCATGCACCTGTCTTCTTTGGGGAAGTTTCTCTTCAAGTCCTTTGCCCACCCTGTGTTTTTTTGTTGTGTCATTTCCTGGCTTTGGTATCAGGTAATACTGTCTTCATAGAATGAGTTAGGGAAGATTCCTTCCTTCTCAATAAAATAGTTTCTACAGGTTAGGTATCAGTCCTTTGTAGATTGGGTAGAATTTGAATGTGAATTGGTATGGTCTGGGCCTTTTGTGGAGGCAGATATTTAATTAATGCTTCAATTTTTGATGCTCATTATTAATCTGTTCAAAATTTCTATTTCTTTCTGATTTAGGGTTGTGAGGTGTTTTCAGGAATTTGTATATTTCTTCTAGGTTTTCTAGCTTCTGTAGAGGTCATCATAGTATTCACAGATATTTTCTATTTCTATGGTATCAGTTGTAATGTTTTCCTTATCATTTCTGATTAAGATTATTTGAATCATTTCTATTTCTGGCTAATTTGGCTAGTGATGTATCGATTGTCTTTATCTTTTCATAGAATCAACTTATTGCTTTGTTGATTCTTTGTACTTTTTTGTTTTTTGCTTTTTGTTTTTCCTTTCATTTAGTTCTGCTCTGAGCTTTTGTTATTTCTATTGACTTTGAGTTTAGTTTGTTCTCTTTAGTTCTTTGAGATGTGATATTAAGTTGTTAATTTGTAATCTATCTTTTTGATGTGACATTTAATGCTATGAATTTTCTCCTTAGAACTGCATTTGCAGTATGGCATAAATTTTGAAAGCTTGTGTACCCTTTGACATTCAGTTTGAAAAATATTTATTTCTTCGTTAATATCATCATTGACCTAAGGACCATTCAGCACTGTGTTGTTCAATTTTCATGACTTTGTATAGCTTTTTGGTGTTTGTCATAGACTTGATTTCTAGTTTTATTCCACTGTAATCTGAGAAGATATATGGTATTATTTTAATTTTTAGAAAATATACTGAGGCATGTTTTGAGATATGCTCAATCTTGGAAAATATCCCATGTGCTGATGAGAAAAATGTGTATTTAGCAGTTTGGGGATAAAACGTTCTGTAAATGTTTGTAAGGTCCATTTGTTCCTGTTTAAGTCCAGTGTTTTTTTTTTTTTTATTGATTTGTTTGCTTCAGGGATTTGTCTAGTTCTTACAGTGGAGTGTTGAAGTCCCCAGTCATTAAGATACTGCTGTTTAGTTCTTTGCTTAGATCAAAAAGAATTTGCTTTATGAAAGTGGGAGCTCCTATGTTAAATACATATATAGTTAGGATTGTTATGTCTTATTATTGAATTGCTCCCTTTACCATTATATAATGTCCATGTTTGCCTTCTTTTAAGTCTATTTTCACTAACATGAGAATGGCTAAACCAGCTCTCTTTTGGTTTCCATTTGCATAGAATATTTTTTTTCCACCTTTAAACTTGAATCTGTGTGGTCCTTGTGATTTAGATGTGTTATTTGGAGATAAGAAATACTTGGTTTGTTTTTTTTCATCCATTTAGCCAATCTATGTCTTTTGAGTGGGTCTTTAAGTGTTAGCGTGGATATTTGGGATGCTGTTCTTTTTGTCAGGTTGAGTAACACATTGGTTTGTTTTCACTCTTGTGCTATTGTTTTACAAGAGTTATAAGCTGCAACTCTGGGGTATTTTTATACTCTTGGTTATCTATTGTGGTGTTGCACTCATAATGCACTTTTGAGCATTTCCTGTAGGGCAAGGCTAGTAGTGAAGAATTGTCTTAGTGTTTGCTTGTCTGGAAAAGTCTTTATTTCTTCATTGTGTATGAAACTTAGTTTTGTGGAATACAGAATTCTTGTCTGGCAGTTGTCCTTTTTAAGAAGACTAAAAATGGGGCCTTACTCCCTTTTGGCTGTCAGATCCCCACTGAGAAGTCTGCTGTTAACCTGATGGTTTTTCTTTTGTAGGTTAGTTGTTGCTTTTGTCTTGTAGCTTGTAGAACTTTGTCTCTCGTTTTGACCTTGGCCAGATGATGACTATGTGTCTTCAGGATGTCCTATTTATTATTTATTTTTCTGTTGTTCAATAACCATGTTATATTTCGATATCCAAATCTCTGGCAATATCGGAGAAGTTCTCTTTAATAATTACCTTTAATAGGTTTCCCATGCTTTTTGATTTTGCATCTTCTCCCACTGGGATACCTACAACTCTTATATTATCTCACATCCCACAGTCCCATATTTCCTTGAGTGATTGCTCAGTCTTCTTTTCTCCATCTTTGACTGTATTATTTTGAATGCCTTATCTTTAAGCACTGGGATTCATTCTTCTGCTTGGTATAGCCTGTGAAAGTTTTCTGCTGTGGGGCAGCACCTGTGTCTCTAAGGAGTAGGGCACTGACCCCATATGCTAGAGGTGGTGGGTTCAAACCCAGCCCCGGTCAAAAATTTTAAGTTTTCTGCTCTGTTTTGTAATTCCCTAAATGATTCATTTATTTAAGTTTAGTTATGTACTTTGTTATGTTTTCTATCTGTTTAATGAGTTTTTTATTTTCTTCTGTCAAATCTTTTTTTTTCTTCTTTGTATTGATTTTTAACTTTTACTTCAATTCATTCCATTTGCCATCCATTCCATTTCTGACATTATGGCAATTTCCTTATAGTTGCTGTGGATCTATTGTGGGGGTCTGTTGCTGTGGATCTATTGTGATCCTTTTCGGATATGTAATTACAATAATTTGTTTTTTCTTTTTTGCTAGAATTTTTTTGCTAATTTCTTTTGAACTGAAACCTGTTCTTTCAGAGCTGAGCTAATAAGTTTTCTGCATACTTGTTGTCATTTTCTGGGAACTCCATTACTTTGTGAGAAGGAAGAGAGTTCCCTATGTAATGCTTTTGTTTCCTATTCTGAATGACTGACTTAGAGGGAGAGGAGTAGATGTACTGAGTGCCTATAACACAATGTATTCTCCTGTATTGTCTTGAACTCCTATTGTTGTCATTGTCTAAGCTGATGTTGGGGGTATACATTCAGATTGGTATGTTGATCCCCAGGCTGCTGTTGGAAGCTCAAATGGGGGACTGTGCAATTCTCTCTACAGAGGTAAATAGCATGACCTTGAATGGTACTCACATGGGTTGTGGGACCTTGGCCAAGGATCTTTCTGTGGAGTGATTAGTTGATTTATAGGCCACTGTTGGAAGCTCAAGCAGGGGCTTGGGTGAGTCCTTCTCCACAGAGATAGTTGATGAAGGGTATTGCTTTTTCCAGGTCTCCCTATGGTGGTGGGAGTGGCTGTTCAGTGAGGCTGTAGTTGGCTGGGCAATGGCTGTAGTTGTCAGGGATGCAGGAGTCTAGTTTGTAGTCTAGATCCATAAAAGTCTAGGTATAATGGCAGTATGCACTAGGGGGGAACCTTGTGACTAACAGGTACATGGTGGAGAGCTGGGTTATAGGCGTGTCAACATATGGTGCCATGGGGACATGGCCCATTGGTCTGTGCACTGGGCTTGGAGTTTGTTCTGCCAGTTGGTGCTTGGGGCAATGGAGTATGGCATACAGGTTTTCAGGGACATGGACCTATGCTTACAACCCAGATCCATGGGGGCATGGGACTGAACCAGCAGTGCAGAGGCCAGGGGGCTTGCTCCAGATTAGGGTGTGGGACCACACGGCCTGGCCTGCTGGATGGCTGGGATTCTCTCACCACACATGTCCACTGAGGCATGGTATTGTGGGACCACTTGAGCTCTGCTCAAGTTCCCTGTTGGGGGTGGGGATCTCTTGGCTTAAAATCACAGGCATGTGAAAGCATCTGCTTTCTGAAGATTAGCAAAGGGTGATGTTGTGGCAGCTACAGCAAAGCCAGTCCCTATGTAGACCAGGAGCTCTGAACTTGAGAGCTCAGAGTAACATCAGCTGCAGTAACCTTAGGCCAGCGGGTCCCTGCTGAGCCTGCCTTCTGATGCAGCTTCACTATGTGGTCTCCAAGCAATTCCCTGATCAGTACAGGATCCTGTGGTGGTGGTGTTGTGTAAGTGCAGGTGTGACAGGTCAAGTTGTAGTGTACACATGGGGAACATGGGGACCTAAGGTTCTCTCCTTTATGCTTTTTCCATGTGGAGGCATCTTCCTCAGGTACTTCCCTGTCTTGGTAAGTGGAACTCCCCATCCTCATCTCCTTCACTCTGAGTGTCTCCTGCCACTCTTACTCCTCAGATGATTTACAAGGCTCTTTCCAAGGGGGTCCAGCCATAGGTGGGCATCTATTAATACTTGCAGTTTTCAATCCTGTCCTAGAGAACGGTGTGTGCAAGCTCTTTCTAGTCCACCATAATTGCCCTTAGCCCCCCAAAACAAACTATTTTCTAAAAGGAATTCTATCCTCTTACCAAAGAGTAGAACCATTTATTTTCTAATAAGAATACATTTGCACATAGGTCATATTTTTTTTTTTTGAGACAGAGTCTGTTTATGTTGCCCTCAGTAGAGTGCTATGGTGTCACAGCTCACAGCAACCTCAAACACTTGGGCTTAAGTGATTCTCTTGCCTCAGCCTCCCAAGTAGTTTGGACTAGAGGTGCCTACCACAATGCCAGGCTATTTTTTGTTATAGTTGTTATTGTTGTTTGACAGGCCTGGGCCAGGTTCAAATCCATCAGCCCTGGTGTATGTGGCAGTGCCCTAGCTTCTGAACCATAGGTGCTATTTTCAATTATTATTTTTCATTTTGTTTTGTTTTGATAGAATTAGGGGTCTACGTGTGTTTTGGTTACATGGATGAATTTTACAGTGGTTATGTCTGGGTTTTTAGTGTACCCATCACCTGAATAGTATATGTTGCACTCAATAGGTAGTATTTCTCCCCTCACCCTCTCCCAACCTTCCACTTCGGGGTTTTAAATGTCTGTTGTATTACTTTTGCTCCCACCTGTAAGTGAGGACATGGGTAGTATTTGGTTTCTCATTCCAAATTCTTTACTTAGGATAATGGCCTCTAGTTCCATCCAACTAGTTTCTTGTTTATGTTATAATTACTTTCTTCGTGTATATCCTTTGGCAATAAGTTAATCAAACTTTCAAGTCTCTGAATGATCAGATGTTATTAAGAATTGAGGAAAGATTTAGTAAGTTTTGCATTGCTACATAGTTAGATTGATTTCTTTCTTAAGTACAAATTGAAGCTTAATTTTTTTTTTTCATCTCAGTGGAGCAAATAATTAGGAACATTGAGATTTCACAAATCCATATTTTGTCTTTTAAACAAAACACCAAAATGACATTAAATACTATTAATATTGGAATCCTCAAATCCACCTAAAGATGGAAAACTTCATGTGCAAATGAGCTGAAGGCATTTGAGAATCAAATAGCTCTCTCTTGTTGAGAGTTTTCAGCAGTAGTAGGGGTGGGAGGCATGATCAATGGCTAAGTTTTTATAAAACCCTTGACTGATCTTATTTCAAAATACAAAAATACCTGTGTTGAGCCGAGAAAGAAAAACTTGTGTGACAGAGTACAAACAAATCCGTAGGATTTTATCAAAAATTTTGCTACTACCACCACATTGCCAAACTTACATGTTCTTCTGCAAATCCAAATTCCAAGTGAAAAATCTGTGGTTTAAATAGAGTATATTTGGGGGGCTATCTTTTCAATATAGTTATACTTATTTTTCTTGAGCACCACACACACAAAAAAGCTTTCCAAATTGTAGATGCAGGATAACTATGAGTGTATTTGGACACTATTCTCCAGGGAAAATTCAATTATCCTAGGATTCTAAACATGACTATTTCATAAATGGGCTTCAGGGATTACAAACCCCTAGAAATTCTTTGCACTAACATGAAAATGAGAATGTGAATCTTATGGTCAAGGTGTTATTAGATTGCCAGGTGTATATGTGAACCAAAAATTAATCTTATCACTTGATTTGCATTGTTGATTTGTACTGATTGAATTAACCCTCCCTTAGAAGATCTAATCATTGTTCTAGAAATTTTCCTTTTGTGGTTTCAGAAATGATAATTGATATCTAAGGTAAATTACCATTTTCCTCAGGAAGTAAAGGTAAATTGGATAAGAGAAAATAGTCACCGGAGTCATGTAATAATTTTAAGGGAACCCATCAATAGCATCATAGAACTGTCAGTGGTTTAAATTACTTAATAACTTAATAGCTATGTGGGCTCTAGAAAGTTACATATAAGCGTCAATGTGCTTGTGAAGATTGTGGTAGCATAAAGGATGATGCATAGGTTCACTGCTTTATTGACTTATTGGATTTGCCATGACACAAGATTGGGCTCAGAATCACTGTGGCAATGGGGCAAAGTCATGAGCTGTGTGCTCACTCCCACTCCACTTCAATGACCTAATTGCCTATTTGACTAAAGTCCATCAGATCCCCTTTAATCCTGTAGGAATAATCATAGACTTAGTTTCATTTCTCCTGGGAGTCAATATTTAACAAAAAGCCAAACATACTTGATTTAGTCATTTCCTGTGTCCAATACATCAAAATTGCTTCCTAAGCTCAAAAATATCAAATAAAAAATCTTCGGAATTTTATTTTCTAGACTTATTCATTGACTATTCCTTTGAACATACTCCAAAAGAAGGATTTGTTCCATATATGTGTGCTTTTCACAACATTGTCCCTTTTGTCAGATTTTTGTGTCTGTTCATCCTTATCTGTTGCCTTTAGTTGTTTGTTTGTTTTAACATTTATTTCTTGACTTCTTCAACACCTTTCCATTCTCATTATTTATGGCTTGGTTTTGTGGCCAGAAGAACATGAAAACAAATCTGGGAATTTATGTTTTGAGATAATTAGAAAGGTAATATTTCTTGAATAGATAGATGTTGGTGGTTCAGTTTGTGACCAGAACATAGTCAATGGATGAATAAGACATGGAGCAATTTACATATGTGGAATCTCTCTTTCTCCCAATGCTTACTGGCACTCCAGTTCACTTGCTCCAATGTGTATTGACATTAAATGATTGTCTTATCTGAAGATATTACATGTACTCTGGTGGGACCTTTCAAATTTCCAATCTTGGGAAATCATTGCAATATGAAAATATTTATTAACTCTGCCTCATAAACTTTCTTTAACAGAACTCCAGTCAAATCATGAATAAACCATAGTAGATATCTCAAAGATAGAAAAAGTAAAGAGTAAGACAGGATAGGCAATAAATGTGTCTTTAAACTTAAGTATACATAGATTGTATAAGCAGTTGTGGATGAGTAATATCAGTGGTAAGGAAGAATTCTTAAAATAAAAGATGTAGACAGTAAGGAAATTCTTATGTTGTTTATAATCATAAGCAAAATCTGTATATTGGTTGTTGGAGAGAAATAGGAGAAATATTCCAGGTAGGTAGGATCTGAGTAAACAGTAGATATCTGGGAATCCAAGCAGAGTGAGAAATATAAATATTAAAAATAAACACAATGGGCTCGGTGCCCACAGTGGTTACAGCACCAGCCACATATACCGAGGCTGGCAATGAGAAATAGAATGTTTTGATGTGGGTAACTTTAGCTTTTGTTTTAAAGAAACCCTTCTGAATCCTATGTAAAGGAGCATAATAATTAACATGAAATTTAGGGTTCTCTAAGTGGAAAAAGCATATTTCTTTTCTCCTGTTACCATACAAGATAACACAGAAGACTTCTGTGATCAAATGTGTTTGGAGGGAAGTTCCCCACCTACCTACCCATTGATCAATTCTGCAGTGGGTCTAGCTGGGTATCTTTTAATTCATTTTAATTCTGACACAATCTACCTGAAGGTAGCATCAGATCCCACAGGTTGAGGAATTGGTCCCACAGGACTACCTTCCCCAACTGGATGATCACAAACTCGATGTTACAGGCTATGTTTCTTACCAACCAGCCATAAAGTGGGCATTCCTATAACCCTCTCTTTGGGTTTGATTAATTTGCTAGAGTGGCTCACAAAATTCAGGAAAAAACTTATATTTATAGATGAAGGGGTGCCTAGGGTGAAGGATGGGGGAACGTGTGCAGATCTTCCATGCTGTCCCTGGACACCACCCTCTAGAAACTTCGCATACAGATCTTCTATGCCCTCCCTGGGCATCACCCTCTAGAAACTTTCATGTGTTCACAGGTCTGGAAGTTTCCTGAACCCAGTTCTTTTGGGGTTTTGTAGAAGCTTCATTAAATAGGTGTGGATGATTAAATTGTTGGCCATTGGAAACCAATTTAACCTGTAGCCTCTCTCCCTACCCTCTCCACCTTGGTCTTACCTGTAACCAGTTAAATCCTGAAGCCAACAATCTATCAATCCTTAGCATACAAAAAGAGAATCTAAGGATTTTAGGAGTTGTATACCAGGAAGCAGGGCCAAAGACCAAATATATGTTTCACAAAATTAAACAGGCTCCTAATTGGAAAAAGAAGAAATTAAAGGTATTGATCAAATTAGCAAAATATGGGAAAGAACGCCAAAGTAAATAATAAAAGTAGCCAAAAAGTATAGAGTATTTTACTATGTTCATTTGTTTAATTCTCCCTAAAACTACATGAAGGAAGTATTGCATATTTTACAGATGAGAAAATTGAAGTAATCTATGTTAATTAATGTGTCCTGCTTGCAAAGTGGTGTTTGAAATTTCAACTAGGGTAACGTGGTACCAGAGTCTGTGCTTTTACTACTATACTATAATGCTTCTACAACAAGTAAATTAATAATTTGCTTAAAGTATACCAAAAAAAAAATCAAATACAATAGAACCTCCATAAGTTGACTATGCAAGGGATTATTAAAAAATCGTCAACATACGGAGGTGTCAACATAAAAAACTAGGCCTATTGTACAAGTATGTACATGTGCATGTTAAATTGATGAAAATTAGGTCAACCTAAGGAGATGGCCAATGCAGGGAGGTGGTCAACCATGGGGTTTCTCCTGTATATCTATTACACAACATAAACAAACTGCATTCTTTTATTAAAAACTATTACACAACATAAACAAACTGCATTCTTTTATTAAAAATCAGACTACCATATTGGCCGAAAACCACATTTTAAATAAGATGTTAAAGAAGTTCAAAAGTAAAAGAATGGGAACATTGAAGAGGAACTTGGAAAATGTATCCAAACGAATTAGGAGTTGTGTTATCAACAACACACAAGATGGTATCTGTCCTAAGCAGTTGTGGTGTCTACACGTTTATGTCTTTCCACAGTGTCAGACTTTTATCAATGCTATTTCAACAATAAAAGTTACAGGCTATGTGGAATTCCCAAGGAGGCAATTTTCTTTACCACTGCCCATTCACTCGGTGGTCAGAGATGCTAACACAGGCTCCAGCCACTCCACAAGTCAGTCACTATTGCAAACCATACATAGTAATATAACTAATCTCTATATAAACTCACAGATTAAAATTTCCATGTGAAATGAAACAACATTTAACATTAAAAAAGAAAGGCATAAAAATAGTTCTAGAAAGGACTAAGAAAGCCCATAAAAAATTCAGTATTATGGCAATGCCTGTAGCTCAGTCGGCAGGGCACTAGGGGAGCAGGTTCAAACCTGACCTGGGCCTGCTAAGCAACAATGACAACTACAACCAAACACTAGCCAGGTGTTATGGCGGGCACCTGTAGTCCCAGCTACTTGGGAAGTGGAGGCAAGAGAATCACTTAAGCCCAAAAGTTGGAGGTTGCTATGAGTTGTGACTCCACGGCACTACCCAGGGGACAACTTGAGACTTTGTCTAAAAAAAAAAAAAATCAGTAATATGAGCAGAACGCTCATTTTAAAAGATGTTTACAGATTGTCATAGTCTTTGAATAAAAAGCCTATTTTACAGAAATGATCATGAATGTGGTCACAAATACAACTTTAACATATGCTATAAAGCATTGATTTCACTTCCCACCGTCTGTTGTCAATATAATTAAAAAAAGATCAAAGTATTTTATTTCCTAATCAAGAAATGAAAGACCAAAAAACAAGGAGGCAATCAGTTGAGACTAAGAAATGTATTAATAGTCCTTGGGAAAAAATAATTAAAATTTATTTTACAATAAAAATGACACATTTTATAATAAAATCCACTAGGAAGAAAAAATTTATACTGTGAAGAAAGTTTATAATTTTAGATGTTTTTACAAAAAAACTATTAATAAAATTAAATACTAAAACTATAAAACTACAAAAGTTAAATATGAAAACTAAAATAAATAAATGAGAAAACCACTTGAACAAAAGAGCAAATTCCACAACAAATACCAGTTAAAAATTGAACAAAGGATTTGAATATACATTTCTCCAAAGATGATAAACAGATAGTCAATAGACTTAAAAGATGCTTAAAATCACTAATTATTGGGAAATACAAACCAAAACCACACTGAGATACTACTCCTTGTCCCCCAGGATGACCACTGTTAAATAAACAAAAACTCAGAAAGCGAGTTGGTGAGGTTGTGGAGAAGTTGGAACACTCGTTTACTGCTGATGGGAATGTAAAGGGGTGTAGCTGCTACAGAAAACAATATAACAACTTCTCAAAGAATTTAAAAATAGAATTTTCATATGATCCAACAATTCTACTTCTGGATATATTCAGAATTGAAAGCAGGATCTTGTTAAGATATTTGTCTGCCCAGGTTTATAGGAGCATTATTGATAATAGCCAAAAAGTGGAAGTGACCCAAGTGTCTATAGACAGAGGAATGGATAAACAAAATGTGATATGAACACATAATGGAATAGGATTCAGCTTTTAAAAAGAAAGGAAATTCTGACACATGCTATAATATAGATGGACTTGGAAGATATTATTCTGAGTAAAATTAACCAGTCAGAAATAGTCAAATTTCTATTTGACTCACCGTATAAGGTTTTAAAGTATGATCAAAACATTTCAACATTTGAAGGAGAAGTAATATCATTAATGCATGGATAGTCAATCCCTGAGACAAGAGTTACTGAGACAGCCACTGGTGACCGCTTGAAAGTAGGAGTTACTTCAGAAATTGCAGCATCTTGGAGAAAATTTCTTACTGAAAGAAAAAGAAAAAAAAAAAGAAGTTCAAATTGATCTTATGATTTCAGTATATTTATGGGCAGCTGGAGGCTTTGCTAAAATTGGTAGAAACATTTTATAGTCAGAATATGCTCTATGAACTCTGTGGTGGTATTCCAAAGAACAACTCAATGGACTAAGATTAAGGTTTGTGAAAAGACTCTCCCATCACACTACCATGAGTGTGTGTGTGAGAGAGAGACACAGGAGGAAAAATTAAAGGTAGACAAAGTATGAACAGCTGTTTTTGACCTTTCTTCAGATGTTAGGGATGCCTGAAGATTTTAGTTTATTCAAATCACTAACTCAAATAATTAATAAGTGTACATTGATCTAAGATAAATATGAATCTGGACAAGGTTACTCTGTACTCAGGGTCAGGGTTAATGAGTAAGAAGGAACATGTAGTAACGAGGCTCTGGCACCAGTGAATGAAGGGTAGTTACGTGTGCCTGAGTTAGGGGTTGGGGAAGTAATGTTACCAACAAAGTTAAACAACTAAAGGGATTTGGGAATGATGGCTACCTTGAGTTGAGAGGGTCTAAGCCAGCTCAGGTTTATCAATCACAGCCACGTGCCCTAAGTCCACATGACCTGGGGACATCAGAATGGCATACAGGAAGACCTCTGAAATACCATTCCCAAAGTCCTGGGGGTTTTTGCCTGTTCCATATATTTTCTGAAAGAAATTAAATCTAGGCAAGGCGAGGCCTATTGTCTCAGGATTTTGACTGCCAATCCAAATCTGAAGCTACAGCTTCTTGTTAAACCAAATAAGCATTGCGAAGAAGCAAATAATTGCATTGGGAAAACAGCATTATTCAGTGATTATGGGGCCAGAATGGGAAAAAGTAGTACTCACACATCTTATCACTGTATCAATTGCTTCCTGTGAGATTTTGTGAAATCTTTTCTTCCTTTTATGGTGTAGAATTAAATATAATTAAAATATTAAAATAAAATATTAATTATTTTAATGTTATTATTATATAAAATACAATATTAATTAATTCAATAATGTTAATATCATTAAAATATTAATTAATTAATATCAATTAAAATATAATCATATTGTATTTATTATTTAATTATCTTGAATTAAATTTAATGCTAATAATATAATTAGATAATTATGATTACGTTGTCCATTTTGCATCACTGTAAAATTTTCTTGTTGTATACTCTCCGATCAATAGAATGTGGGGAAATAGCAAGTGTTTGGAACCACTGTATTTTACCTCCTAATGTTACCAAGTTGGAAGCAATTAACCTTTCCAGAGGCCTCTCCTCTGACATACAGATGGGTATCTATTTCCAGAGATGACTGACATGCACATTTTTTGACCTCACCTTTTTTCTAGTGCAGAGGTCAGTTTTCTTCAGTGTGTTCTCTGATTTGACTCACTGGCTCTCTCCTGGTCTCTTTCAGAAACCAAGGAATTTTTTTCAACCTCTTGATTATCCAATTTCAGATTTGGCCCTTCAAACAAATCAACCCCTGTGCAGAATGTAACAAGTGTCAGTTTTTCCTGACTCTGATATCTGAGATCAGTACAAGCCCTAGCGTTCCAGGCATATAAGAATATACACATGAAGGAATGACTGTATCCACAAAAAAATCAGTTTAGAGACACTAGTAACATGAATCAGGTTCTAGTAAATACAAGAAACCAAGAATAAAATGCCTAGTCACTCACACGCCATCTCTGACCCTTTTCTCCACCCCAGATATCTTGCAAAACCCCTTTCGACTAACCTGGTGAAGTCACTTGAGGCACGTCGTTTCTTTCTGCATTTCTTTATCACTGTCTACTGGTGTGTCTAGTAGCTTTTTAATGGCTTCATCTATTTCATAATTTTGAAAAAAATTTTCTAGAAATTCAGCACAAATGACAGGTTTACCTGAAAATATTTCAAAAATATTGCTGAAAACTGAAACTTCCTAGGAAGGCATATTTTACCAAAGAGAATTCCTCTAGTTCAATATTCAGTAATAACTGCACTTAAATTTATGGCACCAGTGGATGGCATGGAGAACATGGTGGGGGCTAGGAAGGAAGAAAGAAAGAGAGAGAGAGAGAGAGAAATTGCCACATGCAAACTGAGACTGAAAATGTAACAAAATGTTTGAGTCTCAGAGTAATATACACGAATAGGAAGAATAAATTTACACAAAACTTAACAGTGCTTGGAGTAGAAAGTTTCAAGCTCATCCTAACTCTTTCTCCTCTTTTTCCTTAGAAAATGATTTTCTATCCTTTTCATACCAGGATAGAAAGGGATTGAAAAGTTAATCATAAATGTTAATGTAAGTCAACAGGATTGAGAAAGGCACATCTCTGTGAGAAACATCCTCCTTTTGGGATCTGGTCAAACAAAAATCTAAATAACATTTCTAGAAAATTAAAAAACAATTATGGTCGGATTTGAGAAAATAGAGTATTTCTGCTTACTGGAAATGATCAATGTGTAAATCTATATTTCAGTGTTTTTTTTTTCATTATATGAATTTGTTTTTATTTGTGTATTTCACTGTAGTGCCATGACAACAAAATGACGTCTGTGTATCAGAGCATACATACATCAACAGTAAGATGTAATTTTTCATTACACTACTGCTAGAATATTTAGCTTTGTGTAGGAGACATAAAAGCATGTAAGATGGCCACACCAAATAATTTTCTGTTTTTTT
>CAUYON010001289.1:0-16457 GCA_963573935.1 Arctocebus calabarensis
TTACAAAAGACCGTAGCGGCTGTTTTAAGAAGATTCTCCAGGTTATGGTCTGGGACTATAGCCAATTTCTGGAGTTTTCTTTGAATGTCTGGGGCCATTTGAGGGATAAATTTGTCTTTTACAATAATCTTACCCTCTATGGAGTCAGGTGTCAATTGGGTGTGTTTTCTCATTGCCTCCCTAAGCCTCTCTCTCTCTCTCTTTTTTGTTATTATTAAATCGTAGCTGCGTACATTAGTGCAATCAAGGGGTACAATGTGCAGGTTTCATATATGCTATGAGATGTTTTCATCGGAATGTTTAACATAGCCTTCATGGCATTTTCTTAGTTCTTGTATGAAGACATTTGTATACTGCATTTACTAAGTTCCACAGGTACTAATTCTTAATAGCCAAAAAGCAATAAAGTAATTATATGCATATATAATTGGGAAAGCAGTGTTGGTTTAACAACACTGGAAAGATCACCTTGTCAACTTACTGCTTCATCATCTCTTAAAGAAGGGCAGTATGCCAAGTAAGTATGAGGTCCGACAATCAAGTTCACAAATTTGCCACGTGCACTTCTTTTGTTGGCAGCACCATACAAACAACTCGGTAAAGTTTCATAATCTTGGTATGTCAGGTGTGTGTGTGTTGATGTGTAGCAGTGTCTTGCTGAGTGGTATCAATTATTGTTGTTACATGGTTTTATGTGCCATTATGAGAATATCAGGGTTTGACTTAGAGCAAGAACAAACATTAAATTTCTTGTTAAACTCTTCAGGAGTGAATGTTAGCCCAAGCATATGGGGATAAGACCATGAAGAACATAACAATGTACAAATGGATTAAACATTTTTATGAGGGGAGAGAAAGCATCACAGGGTAAAGAGAGGTCAGTGTAGCCAATAATGAGCAAAATTGATAAAAACATCACAAAAATTCATCAAATTATGCACTAAAAACTGTCAGTTGGTTGTGAGAAGCATAGCAGACCAAGTAAACACTGACAGAACAACAGGAAAATCTTAACTGAAAATCTAAGCCAACAACGCATGGCTTTTGCATCACAACAATGCACCAGCTCACACAGCACTGTCTGTGGAATTTTTAGCCGTTAAACAAAAAACTGTATCAGAACACCCTCCCTACACAACTGACTTGGCTCCCAATGACTCCTTTCTTTACCTGAAAATGAAAGAAATATTGAAAAGAAGATATTTTGAGGACATTCAAGATGTCAAAGTTATTACAATGAAAGCTTTGATGGCTGTTCCAGAAAAAGAGTTCCAAAATTGCTTTGAAGGGTGGACTAGGTGCTGCTGCTAGTGCATAGCTTCTCAAGGGGAGTAATTTAAATGTGACTGTATATGAAGCACATTGTGCCCTATAATTGCACCAATGTACACAATTATGATTTAATAAAATTATTTTAAAAATGCGACTGTAGTGATATTCAGCAATCAGGCATTCTTAGCACTTTTTCTAGGATGAGCTAACAAATTTGTCAGTCCCTTCATATTAATTCTATATATTTACAGCCTTCTCATTGACAAATCAATTTTCAGATATATCTTTTGTCAATTAGATTCGTTATTACTTTTATTTATTTAATTCAGTTTTTATTAAACTGAAAATATTGTGTATTTACTGTTTTTTTATAATTGCATTTAATTATGGCAAATAAGGGGGATTTTTCATTTGTTCTAGTGGCATAATAATCTCCGTGTGAAACAAATTTAAAAATGCTCATTGATTCACTTTATAGAAAATTATTAAACATAATATAGTACATAACAATGAAAAAATAAATGGAGTGTGACTATAGCAAGAGAAACTCCCGTAGTACAACAAGATACAGTCATAAAATTGGAACAATAAATTGCTAACTTGGGGGCTGTCATTTAGTACCTATATGGAGACATACACTTCATTTTACTATTTTAGGCCATAGTTCTCTCTCCAAAACTATTGCCTATTTAAGCCTAATATATTATGATTTTGTGATTGCTAATCATAAAAATTTTTTGTTTTCAGCAATGTTTGACATATATAATTAAAGATTATTTTTATAATTTTCTGTATGTTGAACCACCTACTTATCGATTCTGCTACTATAAGTTGATCATAAATGCTTCCCCCCATCTCCTCCACCCCACGTGAAGCCAGAGCCATAGTAACACTTTGCCACTTGGAAAAATCTCTTCCTTGCTGGCATCTTGAGAGTTTCTGTTTTCTCTTCACTGTCCTCCTTCCTCCTTCCATTCCTTTCCTATGTTTTACAGATGGACAATGCCACTCCCAATTTGCTTTCGTTATACTGTATCCAGAATTTCTATGTGCCATTAGTGGGTAGTTGAGGGAGGAGTGAGAAGTCATTTCACATATTACTAAAAGTTGTTTCATATTTATGTAACATAATGGAAGCTTAGGTTTATCTTTCTTTGATGGAATAGAAATGTTTGTAGTTATATCAAGATTTTTTTGTAACTAGATTCTGTTATAAAATGTAATGTGTTCTATTTATATTAAACTTTTGGATAAGTAGAGAAGACTAATTTTCATGGTTCTCTGACTACCCTTACTTATATTTCAGCATGTATATATTTTTATAACCTAAGCATTAAAAAATTAAATATTATCAAGACAATTCACCATCTTATTTAAGAGTACATAATTTTTTTTTCATTTAGTTATGTAATGTGTTTTCTTGTCAAATGTGATTTAGTATGCAATTGAATAGATTTTCATGTCTACATGAAGCACTTTCTGAAAATCATTGACATCTGGAAATGGCAACAATTCCCTGTAAGTTTTGAAAACAATTATGTTAAAGGACCAATTTTGATTGACTTTAAGAAGTTCAAGAGTTCAGTAAATAAAGTAGGCCAAATGTTAATCATATTTTCATACTGGAGCAAATGCTTGTGGGACTTTACATTAAGATTTCCCTGACTTCAATGTCATCAATCACATTCAATAAATTCCCTTTTGGTTTCTAATTAATACATGTTTGTCCTTCAAAACTTAGCTTTAATACTACTTCTTACAGGAAACCTTCCATGATCCCTTAGTTTGGGTTATTGATATGCTTATATAATATGCGATTATAGTATATGTCATATTTTATTGGTGTTAAATTTTTAACATCTATATTTTCTACCACTCCACAAATTCTCTGGGGCAAACTGTATCACATGGTTTTTCTATGTACCTTTAATTCTTTTTTTTTTTTTTATTTTTTTGAGACAGTCTCATATTGTTGCCCTGGGTCGAATAACCTGGCATCATCATAATTCACAGCAACCTCAAACTACTAGGCTCAACTGTCATCTTGCCTCAGTTTTTCTCTTTTTAGTAGAGACAAGGTTTCCCTCTTTCTCAAGCTGGTCTCCAACTCCTGAGGACAAGCAATCCACCCGCCTTAGCCTCTCAGAGTACTGGGATTTCAGGCGTGAGCCACCGCACCCATCCTGTACCTTTAATTCTTAGACTCTTGAGATTGGAAAGTGCTCAAGAAATAGGTATCAAATGCAGGAATGGGTGAATAAGCAATTACATGTATTATTAGAAAATAGTACAATTTAATGAAATTGGTAATCAGAATGACAACTATTCTCAGGTTTTGTCAGGTGTACTTTCTGGAACCATGACCTTGAGTAATAGTAAAAACGGTTCCTAGACGGCCTTTCTGATGGAGCCTATATTTCCCCCAGGACTTGTAATAGGAGTCTTCATTAAGCTGAACTCATATTCAACATTTTTTGGATTATCCTTGTTGCTTGGATCTCAATTTCCTTTTATGTAAAATGAGAACAACCTACTGGAATGTTGGCCTCTGGGGAAAATTTTCAATTAGTTCAACAATCTAGAATCCAGATGATTTCATGTTGGAGTTTCATGTTTTTTGCAGTTATATTTTGTTATTTTCTTTCTAATACTCCAGAAAGAAATTTAGTGCATTTAGGAATAACTCTTTTTGCGATTAAATACTGAAAATCAAACAAAAATAAACTAGCTGTAGGTCTTGATTTTATATTTTTATTTTTTGGCATTTTCATTTTAGGAAAAAAGCAGTTGATAGCTCTGTGATGACCCCACTTATTTGAGTTCCCTTCAAAATCACTGATTTAGACATTAGAAAAGGAGATTTGAAAAAAATTAATTATATTCTTCAATGTTGTTAATCTTCATTTTATAAGTTAATACTCCAAATCTCAGTTTTGCTAACAAACCTCACTTTTATATAGATAGGGCTTTCAAAAGCACACTGATTTTTTTTTCATTTTTGTAAACATTTTCCTCCCAGCTTACCACATTTAGGTAGTCTCTTGCTTTATATTCCATTATTTATGTTGTTGCAGGTTTGCCACAGATAATTTGCTAGTCTATTTATTTAAAGACTATTTTTTCAGTAGTGCTAAAAGAAATATAATATGGTAAGCTACAAATTAGAACTTTCATAGAAAAGATAACATTTTCTAGGCAAGATTTTATTGGTATATTAATTTGTGTTGTAGCTGCAGATAATTGCATTATGCGTAGACATATATAATAAACAAATCAATTCCACTCAAGTTTAGTCATATTTTAAACAGCTTGTTCAGGGTCTTAGTTTATTCAGTTGACTAAATAAATCTGTAAGATAATATTGCAAACTACCCATGAATGCTACTTTACAAAATAACAGAAAAATTTCTGTTTATGTACTCCTGGGAACCAACACGTTACTTGTGTAGTCTTCTTTACAGCTAAAATTAACACCTGGACACTTCAATTACTTAGTGCTACATAAATCAGTATTTGAATCTTATTAGTAATTCTCCCCCCAAGTTTTTCATTTTTGTGTGTGTAATATTGTTGTTGTTAAATTACACTTGTTTCTGTCTGGTACAAAATATTTCAAGTTTAATTTGAATATTAAAGAGTTTTATGGCAGCAAGTAGTTGGCTGGTTCTTGTAGTGAATTCTGTTTGAAATTACAGTCTTAAGTTTCATAGGGTTTTTGAAGTAACTGATTCATTATTTTGCTGTGGTGGTATATGACGTATGACTCTAATTAGTGTTACAGAGGCTCTAGTGTTGAATTATTTCTTTTCTATTCAGATTGAAGGCTCTCTTCTATATTGTTTTTAATTCCATAAAAAGAAAAGAAATCAACACTGAGGATCATGTATCAAAGTTGAGACAATATGTGGGTCCAACAAGTAAAAGTTGAAATTTTCAACTTTCCAATCTAGAGAAGTAACCTAAAGATATAAAGACTCTTACTATTTTAAGTTCAAAGGGACTTTATTTTTACTTTTCTTTCTTTTTTTTTTTTTGAGACAGACTCTCATTCTGTCTTGCTGAATAGAGTGCTATGGCATCATAGCTCACAGCAACCACAAACTCTTGGGCTCAAGTGATCCTCTTATCTCAGCCTCCCAAATAGCTGAGACAACAGGTGCCTGCCACAACACCTGGCTAGTTTTTCTATTTTTAGTAGAGACAGGGACTTGCCATTGCTCAGGCTATTCTTGAACTCCTGAGCTCAAGCAATCCACCAGCCTCAGCTTCCCAAAATGCTAGAATTACAGGCGTGAGCCATTACACCAAACTCAAAGCTACTATAAAGATCACCTGTTCAAATATATTATGATTGATTCTATTATGGATCTCATGTCTTAATACAAAGACATGAGATAAAGTTTATTTGCTGAATGGTATTTCTTGAAGCATTATAAATACCATGATCAAGAAATTCAACCACCACCTCTTCTATCAGGGTCACTAGCAACCTTTCTCATAGCTTGAAGCTGAACTGAGCAGAAGGAGAATGTGTGAAACAGGGATGTTTTAGGCATTGATACTAGGATAGGAGGATTACCTTACCAAGTAAATTACAACTTATGAAATAATTGTTACTACTTCTATATATAATACAGAATATAATATATTACTATACTGAAATATATTTCCTATATTTTATGAGTATTTTTTAGTCCAACATTCTGAAATTATGATCAGCATATGCAATTATTTAATGTTTACTCAATTTCAGGCTAAATGATAGAAAATTTACTTTTTTGGTTTAATGCTTATTTAGTCTAAGTAAATATTTACCAAATAATACAAAGAATCAACTCCCATACTATTACTACTGTAAAGAATGTTATTTCAGGGCAGCGCCTGTGGCTCAGTGGAGTAGGGCACTGGTCCCATATGCCAGAGGTGGCGGATTCAAACCCAACTCCGGCCAAAAAAAAAAAATGTTATTTCATAAAGAACCAGTGGCTAGAGTAAGTAACCTGTTATATCATGGACTGGCCAGACAATTTATTGCTACCTTAGAAAACTAAGAGCATTGGCCAGAATAAAACCAGGAATAAGAGAGTCAGAGCCTGATTCATTGCTGTCATTTAAGTTTCCTAATACTGTGGACTGTTTCACCCTGAGAATTTTCATCATCTGACATATTACAGGCACCCAATGAAAGTTTCTTGAATAACTGAACAAAACAAACATAATTAAGCACCAAGTAACTTTATTATTGTGTTATAAGTAGAAATTTGAGATTCCCGTATTCCTACATTGGGGATGGAGAAGGAAAATCTTTGGAAACTTGGATGAGAGGAAACTTAAAAGTAATTTATTCTAACTTTCCCCATTTTGCTTTCCTAAAACACTGACATCATAGGCCCAGGAATACACAACTTGATAGCCGGGACTGCAACTTAAGGCTTCTGGAAGTGATGAAAATAATTTTGTTTACTTCTTTCTTTATCTACAACCAAGCAGGATTGCTGTATTTATAGAATGAGGATGTGAAATCCTCCTATCTTATTGTCCCTGCCTCCAACATCCCTGTTTCACGCATTCTCCTTCTGTTGAGTTCAGCTTCAAGCTATGAGAAAGATTGTTTCTCAGAGCTGAGAAGAGGTGGTAGAAGAGATGGTGGTTGAATTTCTTGATCATGGTATTTACAATGCTTCAAGAAATACCATTCAGCAAGCAGCTTAGTTAATAGTGATTTTACTAAAAAAAAAAATCCTCCAAACAACATTCCTGAATCATTCGTTGGCAGACTGGCTGTTAGTTATGATCTGTATCTATTAGACTTACTTCTGTTCAAGTGACAATCTAGGTGTGGCAGCTGAATTCTATCAATAAAGAAATGATGTGGGATATTTTTTAATGTGACAAAACCCCTCTAGGATGAGGCATTAAACTTAAAATTGGCTTTCTCTGGATCATACTAAATCTTCTGGTCATGGGGAGGTGTCTTTGGTGGGAATTTGAAACCAACAACATAAATAAAATGTCATATTGTTCTGCCAAAAGCTACTTGGAATCACTTGTACCATTATAGCCACAAGACAAAGGGACAATCAATAGCTAAATTTAACAGTGAGCAGGAAAGAGTTTACCTGATCAACACTGAATTATCCAAAAATAGACAATTTTATTTGCCTCTTTACCCATGGCTCATTTATCCATGCACCTAGAGATACCTTTTATTTAGATCACATGTTTGCCACAGAGATGTTGCTCTAAAACAACAATATTCAGTAATAAAGAATAAGAAAACTTACTTTTAGTCCTGATCATGCTACGATGGCTGATTTTGGATAAGTCACCTATTACCTTGTTTGTAATGGCAAACATACATGACAGTATGATCCATAATGTTAACTTCTATTTACATTTTCAGTAAAAAATCTTTAATATATGTGACCTGAATTGTCTATGGGAGCTAGAATTGTCTATGAACCTTAGCTATGATTCTCTTTATGTTATATACATGAAAATTGAGACTCAGAATTTTTTACTTACTGAAATAACAAGAGCCAGGTTCAGAAAGTCCCTGGGTGTGGTTCCAAGGACAACTGTACTATATCTCAATGACATACATCCTGTTTACTAAGGACATTTGTGTTTTACTAAGTCTTTAGCTATATATTGTAGAGTGGTATCCTTAGATATCTATGCCAAGTAAATGAACTCCCTTAATGATTCTAACTTGAAAATGAAAAATGGAATTCAAGTGGAAATAAAATTTGCAAGGTTAAAACAGAAAGGCGATGTCTACACATTTTACTTAGTCTTACAGGATTTTTCTGAATTGAGTTCAGGGTTTGTAGGGGGATCAGAAGTCTTCTATATACTAATTCTTTTTCAAACAAGATTTTTATGATTTAACTGCAAAATTATCTTGCAGTGCCAGGCTTCCTCAAGTTTTCCCTACGAATTCCATCTTACATTGTCTTCCAAAAGTGATTACATTAGAGAAATTGGGCTTACAATAGATAGCATTTGTTAACATTGATGATTTCATTTTGGTTTATAATCATTTCAATTTTGCTTTTATTTAAAGTTAAAAGAAAACAATATTTAAGTAGTGTGAGTTGTGAATAAAGCTTCTAAATCTGTGCTTTAATTATTAATGTCCCAACAGTCTTTTCAAAGACTTGAAGTTGTACAATTATCTCAAATGTATTTATGTATAATTAAAATGGTCAATTTTTTAGTTTATTTTGCAATTAGATAGCTTTTTTTGATTGCATAAATGAATGCAAGCAGACACATGCACACATGTTGCTATGGAATTACACAGGTAAGTAGCTTTAATAGGGTAATTTTAAGTTTTACACATGTGCTGTTGGTCTGAACTACAGAAGCTCTTATCCACAAAGCAGTTTGAAGATCAAGTAGACTCTCAATCCGAAGAAGAGTCTCAGTACTCTTCCAGATTTTTACTGGCATATCAATCAAATATATGTTCCTTCTATATGACTCAAAGAGAAATATTGGTTCCACTCACTGTGTTGCAATGTAATGAATCTTCTGATTGATTTGTCTGAAAGACACAACTAAAAAGTATTTTGGCAATCATGCAAAATGTTGGCATATTCAGAACCTATCTCCTTTTGAAGAGTCCCTTTCTAAGAAATGCTTTTTACTGGGTGTAGATGAAGAACAGAAAAAGCATGATTCCATTTGTACTATCACACCTGTAATAAAGTGCCTCTTTAAATGTCTATGAATGTGCACAGTGGTGAAAGTTTTGTCGTGGCATTATCTTTAAATTCCTGAAAGGTATATCAACTATAACAAGGTGAAAGGAAAAAAAATTGAAATTAAGACAACATGAAAAACGAATGAAATATGTTGCTACTTTGCTTCAGTGTGCTTCCTAGGAACATCTCTTTCCAATAATAACCACAGAAATAAAGGGAAGGAAAAAAGTCTCATAGAGAATACTACCTTAATCTGAAAAGAAAGACTGCAAAGCATGCAATTATAAGCGTGTAAAAAGTGAGAAAGTGAAAAACCCAAAATAATGAGAGATTCTCATAATATCCAGTGTCACAAAGTTGCAGTTCTGTCAGAAGTTTTGGTCTCCAGAGGTATCTTGGAGAGGGGGAAAAAAAGCCTCAGGAAATAATAACTAGAACTTGGCAAAGAAAGCTTTTTTATGAGAAGTGCCTGCAGGGCAGAAATAATTGGAAGCATAGGCTGCCTTTGCCCTGGCAGGTGCTCCCTGGTTCCACCAGGAGTGGACTCCCTGAAAGCCCCCAAACAGAGTATAATAAAAATCATCTGGAGATGAACTTGATACTGCATTTGGACAAACAGAGGGAAAAGGGAAGAGAGACATAAACTTAAGTGGACATTCAAACTCTGTCCAAAAAGCTATGAGGTAATTATTGGGTGGTTCAAACCCAAACATGCATTAGCCTGAAGGATCCAGTGGAGATCTTCTGGGATGACCAGGGTAATTGTTTTCTTGCCTTCATCCTTTTTTCTTTTTTTTCTTTGTTTGGAGTGCTGAGAAACATTAGTGTTTTATGGAAGGAACATTTGCTCTTGGTGGCTGTACAAATAGTGTTTGCCCTTCACGAGGTCATTTAACCTCCAGAAAGGTTCAATACTCATAAGAAAATCCTGGTGGAGAAGACATTATACCAGTGATCATCCTTTCTGTACCAATACTAGTTTAACTGCCAAGAGAGTACCAAAAATGTGGCTAATGGAAGAGAAAAGTTAGAGTGTTTGGAAAATTTCCCAAAAAACTTCCAATTTCAGAACTTTAATATTCTATTATGTAATGAAATTATTTAAAATTATCTATCTATCTATCTATCTATCTATCCATGCATCCATCCATCCATCCATGCATCCATGCATCCATCCATCCTAGCTAGCTAGCTATGGAGGAAGAAATTAAGAAGGTGGAGAGAAAGAGATCCAAATAGTTGTTTTCTGAAGATGTTAACAAGAAGTATTGCATATTTTTGAAGGTTTGATTGATGGGAGATGAAGAAAGGAACTGAGTTTCATTGACACTCATAATAATATTACATGCATATAACATTGAAATTTTAAAAGTTCGGAAAAGTTATATTTTATTCTATTTACCTTAAATCTTTGCTGTTCTAAAAATAACTAATTTAGCAAAGTGATACCCAAAGAATTTTACATTTAAAAATGGATCAAAGAATACCTCTGGGACTGTTTTGACTGTGAGGGAGTGGTTGAACTGGACTACATTTCCCAGAATCCTCTTCACTATGCAATTATAGGTTAGGTTTCACCAAAAGAAGAACTTGCATATGAATTGGAGGGTGTGAAATGAAGTAGCAGCTATTACTTTCTCTAGATTATTTTAGTCAGATGCAGACTGTGAAAACTACCATGGGGCCTGGTAGTTTCTAGGTCATCTCTCTGTCATCCACTTTTTGTCCACCACTCTTTCTAACTGGTGTCTTGTTGACCACAGTGGTCCCAGGCCTATTTTATATGATTACTTAACCACAGAGGGGGACAAAGTTTTCCATAGATCTCCCTCCCTTCCTTTCATCATGATGTAGAGAAGAGAGTATTGGATTAGAAAGTCCAAGGCCTGTATTCTTATCCAGATTTTGCCATAGTGTGTGATTTGGGGCAATCACATATTTACTCTATACGTCAGTTTCCTCAGTTTTACAATTAAGGGATTCAATTAGGGAAGTTCTCAAAAACTTCCCAAGTCTAAAAATTGACCCATATCTTCCTTCAGATACCCATAATGCTTGACCCCTAAAGCCTCCCCCTTCTGAATTTTCAGAAGGGGGAGGCTTTGTTTTAGGGCTCTTTGTTTATTTCTGCCCTGATAAAAGAAATATTAGAAACTCTGCTTAAAATTTAGGAAAAAGTGAGGACCTAACAATTTGTTCATTTTATGACTAACATGGGAAGCACTTAGAATTTTGCATTTTATGACTAGAATGGGAAGCTCTGGAATTTTGCAAGAGACTCATTTACTGAATTTTCTCATCTACTCTTCATAGCTACTAAAGTTGGTAATGTTATTATCTGCTTCCTACATATGAAGTAACTAAGGCTAAGAAAGATGAAGGATTGAACAATGAGCCCATAACTAGAAAGTATAGAACAAGGATTTAAAGTTCAGTGTGTCTTTAAACATCACAAAATCCACATGTAATATTTATAATGTACTGGTTCTTAGCACGGTCACACATAGCATCCAGCCTTTAGCAGTGTATGTCTCTCCTGCTCACAGAAGTAGAAGGTGAATTCAGTGAAGTTAAGACTTATCCCTGGGTGACATAGTCAGAGGCTTTAACAGACTCAAAAGAATGGAAGTGCTTGTATAAAGATACAGAGTGAGTTCAATGGTGAGGGGGTTTTAACTGCGGTATTTATACAAGTTTTTGTTTGTTGGTTTTAACCTTATTTTTTCAAATGACTGGGCTCTTACTGTTTTATACATACCAATTTAAAATACGCTGTTCCTAAATATAGAGCTGTGTAAAAAGAAGAATATTTCATCTAAATTCAGAAAGATAAAACAGATGACCTTTTATATATTAAGATAGACAAACAATTGTTATAGTTTTCTATGATAATGGAATAATTCTATATTTGCATATATGTATATGTATTTATATTTATATATTTCACTTTCTAACTTAAATTTTTTATTTTCAGAGATGGGGTCTTGCTCCATCACCTAGGCTAGAGTTCAGAGACACAATCATAGCTCACCTCAAATTTCTGGGCTTAAGCATTTTCCTGCTTCAGCTTGTTGAGTAGCTAGGACTATAGGCATGGGCCAACATGGCTGGTTAATTTAAAATATGTATATTGTTTTTAGTAGAGATGGGAGTCTTGCCATGTTGTCCTGGTTGGTCTCAAATTCCTGGCCTCAAGCAATCCTCCCATCTCAGACTTGAGGCCAGGAATTTGAGACCAGCCCAAAGTGCTGAGATTACAGATGGGAACAACCATGTATGGACTGTTTCTATTTTGTATCATACCATCAATCTTTTTTGTATGTATTTGGGTGTTAGAAGGTAAAGAAAAGTAAACAATGATTACAGTAACAATGACTATTTTTTGAAAAAATTGTGCTAAACTACTGTGTGTTGATATATCGTAGTAATAGTCCCAACTGTGTCTGTCTGAAGTGTGACATCTTTCCTGTTGAATCCATATTTAATACTTCAGGATCAGTTGTGGCTAAATTTAGAAATTTTGCAAATAGAAGGCAAACTACAGTAAGTTGTATTTTAGAATTAATCAGCTCATTTAATAAGTGTGACTTCTTCTTTATATAATTTTATCAACTATTATCACTTCATACACACGTACAAATTAAAATCAGAATTTTTATAATATTAACATCATAAAACTTCAATTATTTATACTATTAGTATTCTACCCCTTTATCTCCATAGAAGCAAAATTATATATATATGTTATTGTTTCATATGCAACATTTATTTAAATCTTAAGCTCACTTCAACTATGACCTCTTTTGAAAGGTTTTCTCTGATATTTCCAAAACATTCTAACACATACTATGATAGACTGATTAAAAATATGTCTCTCAGACTTTCTATATTCAAGCCCTTTGCAATATGACTTTATAGTTTTTCTCATCATGAATAGAGTCTGTTTCTCTGTCCCTTTAATCTAGGTTGGTTATATGAATTGCTTTGTCAAATAGAATGCAGTGGGTATGAAACAGTGCCAAGGCCCTACACCCTGCTGTGTGTTTTTTTGACACTTGCTATAACCATGAAAAGCTCTGGATATTGTGCTGGAGAATGACAGATATGCACTGTTATGCCAGGTGACTGCCAGCCAAGTGCCAGACATGGGTGAGGTCCATCACAGTTCACCCAGCACCCAGTTCACCTGCCAGTTGAACACAGACACATAAATAAGCTTAGCCAAGATGGGCTAAACCTGGCCCAGATCAGGCGAACCACTCAACTGATCCATAGATATAATGGCAACAATAAATGCTTATTACTTTAAAGCACTAAGTGTTGGGATGCCTTTTTATGCAATAGAGTTCGCTTTGTTGATGCTAAACCCTTATTCCTCTTCCCTCATGATAAAGAAAGCTTATACACTGGTGTATCATTTCAGCCACACATGTCATGACCCATCAAGTAAATTCAAGACCATAAAACAGTTATGTGTAAGCTTTTTTAACCATTAAAAACAAGTATATTTCTAATATCCAACAAAGCACCAATAAAAGTGGTAGGTCTTACAAGTTAAAAAAAAACAACAATTGGAATAAACTGAAGATTCTGCTTCTTTCACACTAGTGACCTTGAGTGAGCCTGCCAACCTGTCTGAGCCATCTGAACTTTAAGCTCAGCATGTTCACTACTAGACCACGCTACTGGAGAGAATAGCATCTGGGTACTATCCTCCTACTTTGGTAACATAGCCAGAGAACATGCACTTGTATTTTCCATTTTCATCATGGTCCTGGATTTGAAAGCCTTTCACCTTCCAAACTCTCTTGGACATCTCTATCACTGTGTCCCACATTAGCATTTCAATCATCTTTCTCTCTGCAGCTCTACTTTTTGCCAATATGTTGAACAGGATAGAAATGTAAATGAATGGAGGTTTTTTTATTTGTTTTTTTTTTAGGGGGGAGTTGGTCAGAAATGTAAATACTATTAATACATTGCAGACCTGGTCAAAGGGATGTATTTCATATTATCTCCTCTCATGTTAAACACGTACCTGCATAATTTCCCTCACCACCCAAAGGATAAATAACGGAGCTTTTTTGCTTGCTTGCTTTTCCATTTTTATGATACTTTACTAAAAAGAATGTTCTTCAACAGCATACAGGTTAATGCAAAAGATGTAAAGTCTCTCACCTAGTGGGCACAATGTAGTGGTACATAGCACATCCCTCGGAGCAAAGAGCTCAACTATAACTTTAATTTTGCCTTACAACTGCAAACAATGTAACCAAATCATCTGTACCCTCATATTTAATTGAAATTTTTTAAAAAGTGGAGTTTAATTGAAAAAAATATACTATTCTGACAATGTTTAAAATATGACCATGTTGATATTAAAATTGCTGATATAAAACAAGTTGGAGAAAAAAAAGTAACCCAATCAGTAGTGATTATGCTAGTTTTAAGAGAAATTTGCAGGTGTCACAAGCTCATCATGGTTTTGCTTGGCTACACTTAATTATAACTATCCGCAGATCGCAAATAATCATATACATATAGATAGATCTAAATAGCAGATTGCAGATACAAATGATATAGTTCATAAACAGTGAGCTATCAGTAGGACTGCATTGTAAATCTCTTAGCAAGAAAAAGTACTACCAAGCCTTAATATAAGCTAAATACATTTTTTAAAGCAAATGTTTGGCTATCATAATTCTGGAACACTTGTTTGGAAGACTAGACTTGGTTTAAAACCAGTGTGAACAGCCAGGATTGGCAAAATTTCCATGACTAGAGTACATGTTTGTGGCCATTTGGAACACACAGGGGTCTACCATTCAGTTGTAGCTCTTGTGTTTATTCTCCACGAAATTTGGAACCATGGAAACACGAATATGCTTATGAGAGTCTTGGATGCCTGTGAATGATTACCCTCACTTATTATTACACTTACTTCATAGCATCAGATTCAACTTGCAGCGTCCAGATACTTTTCAAAATCATACTCATTTCCTTAAGCTAAACAGATTGCTCTTCAAAGCCGTGTTGATCAGAGAAGCACTGGCACCGTGTACGCTTTCATTTATAGTATGTAGGGCTTACGCAGCCCTAGATAAGTAACTCACCAACTAGTTTGGTTTGTAATTCTAATTAAATTCATATACTGTAAGTAAGTGGGGGCCTAATTCTTCACTTTACAAAGGTTCCAGTATGCTTTTCCGATAAGGAAAAAATCGAATTCACTTCTATCCCAGTGGACGTCACTCTGGATTCTACCAAGAAACCAAAAAGAACTTCTTAAATTACTGTAGGCCTGGGATAGTATACACTGATAATTGGCATCAGCTTTACCCAAAATGTCATCTTTTATTGATTCTAGGTATGCATGTATTTTTCACAACTTAACATCTCTAAAATACAGATACAACACAATCAGAAATATTTTAAAATTACTGTTGGCTAGATACCATTCGTGAGGTAGTTGCTTGCATAAATGCAAATGTTGTCATTTTGTTTTTGTTTTTGTTTTTTTGGCTGGTGCTGGGTTTGAACCCACCATCTCCGGTATATGGGGCTGGTGCCCTACTCTTTTGGGCACTGCCCAAAATGTTGTCATTTTTGTACATGGAATCACTGGATATCTGCAACCATTTCCCATATAACTTATTGAATCACTGGAGAACTGTGGGTTCTAGATATTGTCCGAAAACCTTCAACTGTTATTATCCGGTAAAACCAGGAAAGCAGTGGAACTTGAAGAATGGGTGGGATGTCAGAGTTCAGAAGAAAATCCTAGAGACAATAAAGAAGGAATCTTTTAAGAAATGCTACATCAACAACGTATTGGGGCACACACACAGAAAAACCTTGCGTGGGGAAATGCCGACATTAATGCTCTGAGTTGAAGGAGGAATTCGAAAGAATTAGAATTTAATGTTAAGAATTTTTAGGGCTACCTTAATTATTTTCCCTTTTACATACACATAGGAGATACTTATAAGGAAAAATCACGAAAGCAAGACTTAAATGACTTTATTTAATGAGTATAAATACAAATATTAGTAATATGATTTTATGAAATACTAATAGAGCGTTTTGTCACAGTTCATTTCATAGCATTTTTTTCATTTTATAAAAGTTGATGTGTCTAACAATAATATCTTAGATTTAATTAAATATGGTACTCTTGATTATAGAAATCGTATTTGCATTTATGTTCTAGGTTACACGTATAGCTTTAACCTGGTCTTTATTATTTTTTATTATTTTTTTAATAATATTTTATTTTATTTTTTTGAATCATAGCTATGTACATTAGTTCAACCATGGGGTACAGTGTGGGGGCTTCACATGCAATCTGAGATATTTTATCAACCTGATTGACATACCGTTCATGATATTTTCTCGTTTACTATATGAAAATATTTTTGATCCATATTTAGAAGTTTTCTCCTGACCCTTCAAATATGTACCACCCATGTGATCTCA